>RJWH01008864.1:0-19838 GCA_004363575.1 Solenodon paradoxus | reverse complement strand
GACTCAGCTGCACCACAGCCACAGCAGAGCTCCCAGAACCACCACGCTGGCCATGGAAAAGCGGCTTCTTCACTGGCTCTTCTCAGCACCTGAGCAAACTCACTTGGCCATTTCTGGAAGGCTGCTCATGGTACCCAAAACATAGCGGCTCTCCTTTCCCTGCCAAGCCCACTCAAGAAATTCCACGTCTCAGACTTTCTCTCCCTCTGCTGAACAAAAATCATATCCATAATTAAAGTTCTTTTTTTTGTCTTTGCTGTCTTTCCAACACTTTTCCCCCAAAAGCGTGTGCGCACGCACCCACACATACCCCTGGAATCTATCAGGTTGGGGCAGGAATTATTCAACAACATCACAACAGTGATGTTGGCCCTGTCTTTCTTCAGTGTTTTTTCAGTAGTGAAATCTGCTCTGTTCCGTTTTTACATGAAAGTCACCTTGCAGGGATGTGGGAATGATAAAGGTAGAGGGAATCCAATCGGGGCTGGCGTTGTGCTGAGGTCCTGTAAAACAATACTCCTGAGCAGCTACAAAATTTGACCACTTTTTGTTTTCCAGCTTTCATTTGAGCTGTAAAAGCAGCCAAACCGAGTAATGTCCAGCTCATTTTATATTTTAACTAAGCAAACTTTGAGACACTAAAATAAGTACCTCCACCAATCCTTTGAAAATAACACCCACTTTGTCACTTAATTTACAAATTATTATGACCTCAAACTTAATTGTGTGGTCTATTAATAATTAAGTTTTAAGAAAGCATTAATTATTAAAATTAATAGAGCACATTGGCGTAGCTCTTAAAATAGTGGGAGGGGTTGCAAGACTGCGGAAACAGCAGCATCTAGTCTTTGCTTAATAAATCGTCACTCTTTGTTACCCACCAGCTCCAAACCCTGACAGAAGATATGGTTCTGTTATCGTGGCTTACTACACAGGATCAGCCCCATAATTTGTGGAACCCAGTGCAGAATGAAAATGGGCGACTCCTTCTTCAAAAATTAAGAATTTCACCAATGAGCATTAAACTAAATTCTGGTTGCGTGCTCATAAGCCAGCTCTACTATCAGGAAATGTATTTGGCTAGAAAACTGGTGAGAAAAGAAAAGCATTTTGCTACTCAATGAATAGCAGTTGTTTTAATGTATGTTTGGAATGGAGGTGGAATTGTCCAGTCTTCCAAGCTCCTCTCCCAAGCTCTCACTTTCCCTAAGATTTTCAGCCTGTTGAACAAAAAGTACTTCCTACCGTATAAAATATGGTCCAGGGAGCAGCAGCGGCAGCAGCATCTGGGGACTTGTTAGAAATGCAGACTGTCGGGCCCCACCCCAGGCCTACTGAATCAGAATCTGTGTTTTAATATAACAGGATTCCCAGGGGATTCGTGTGTGGCCCTTACAAACTGTCACTGTCGAAGCAGCCACAGAAAATCTCTGCTGCTGCCTCATCTGGCTTGAGGAGTCCTGAGAGCTTCTCCACCTCACCTGAAATATTAGTTCAGGAACCTCTAAAAGGTAAGTCCCCGTCGGGAAATGTGCTCACCCAAGACCTCCAACCTTCTTCCCCGATGCTCACCCCCAGACTCTCGGCTGCAGCTTCAAGCAACCTCACCCGAGGCCACCTGTTCCCGTGTGGCTCTGCTGAGCCCAGTGGTCCTGGGTTCCGGGCGCCTTCAGGTTCCGGGCGCCTTTGGGCTCTGCAGCACCCATTACCTAGCGCAGTAAATTGAGTCCCTGATCGCTGAGCCTGGAAGTCCGCCTGAGCGGACAAGGCTTGATAGCTACTTTTCTTGCAGGGTGGGGAAAGTTTGAGTCCGTTTGAAGCTTTCGGGTACACACCTCTCCCCCCTCCTCGGACAATGAGTCACCAGAGCCCCTTTCCCACCGCGCACACTCTCACACTGTCGGGGTGCCCGGCCCCATAGCTCGGTCCTGTCCCCTTGCCTGCCAGGGCAACCCTGGGCCCCGGCTCAGAACCGGAGCCGGGCGGAGGGAGCCTTTGCCTCACCGTCCCGTCGTCCTCCGGATCAGGCGCTGTGCCCGAGTCCCCAGCGCCCGTCGCTAGCTCCCCAGGCTAGGCTTCAGCATTTCGAAGGGACAGACTCTTTTGGGCGCCGTGCGCTTACCTGCAGGTCCCCGCCGACCGGCTGGCTGCTGGCGCCCTCCGGCCCTCCTTTTCCCCTATCCCTCGCGCCGTTCCTCCTCCTCCCTGCAGCGGCTGGGCGCCGCCCCCCGCCGCTCCCGGACCACTGGTCCGCCCGCTCTCCAGCTGCCCAGCGCGCTGTGGCGTGTCCGGTGCTCCGCGGAGAGGCTGGGCGCGGAGGTGGGGAGCGGGCGGGGCACCGAGGGAGGGGGTGAGGGAGTCGCGAGGAGAGCCGAAGCCTTGCTGGAAGCTCGGGACTGGGGGTGAGGGCAGGAGAGAAGTGGGGGCTGCGAGGCAGGCGGTCCACCCCACCCCTGCCGGGGGCTCCCCTCGGCTTCCCTGGACCAGGAGACCCTCAGATGCTCGACGCCCTGCTGAGCATTTTTCCCCAACCCCAACCTCCAAACCCAGCCGCTCACCTTTAGGGGTCGCCCTGCTCCCCAAATGACTGTCCCAGCACTTTGTGCACCCTGCACTGTGATGGGGGGCGGCAGTGGGCGGAACGCAGACTCGCCCCTCTACCAGAATATTCCTGAATCAGAGATCAGATGTTAGAATACTTGGAGACGGGATTTGGAGAGACCTGTAAAAGGAAAATCTCATGGGAAAGGACTCAGCTTCTTGGTTTCCCGTGAAGGACAGGTGATGGTGGATGCCTGGAAGCTGGGGTCCCCAGCTCTGCTTACCAGGGGTTGTGTGTCATGGATTCAGGGTGATGATGGTGGTATATGAAGTGAGTTGTCCCTGATCTCCTCTACTTTTTCTGTCTGTCAGCATCTCCCTACTCTACACTTGAATGAAAATTGGATCTGGAAAGGACTTAAGATCACTTAACCCCTAGTCAACTGCTCCTGTTACAGAGTTGCCGGAGGGGGAGCAGCAGTGGAGGCCCAGGATGGGGCTTGACTCCGCTGTACATTTGAATTAGTTGTAGAGGGCAAGGAATAACTTTCTGATTTTCCTTCTCTAGCTCCTTCTACTGCTCCCGCCCCCAATCCCCTCCCCAGCCCTACTCTTTATAGTCCGATAACTAATATAGCCACAAAGTGCGTTCTCACTTTAAAGGCACCATTCTCTTGCATTAAAATCTGCAGGAGAAAATTCCATGTTTCTTTGCCACCAAAACAGAATTCTAGATTCTGAATTGTGTTCATGGCACTGGAAAGGATGTTTAGAAAGTACAGAGCACGCCTTGGCTGACTCTGCCATATTAGACCCCAATGAGATTATACACTCTACTTTGCAGGCGGGATTGAATTTGTTTAGCAAACACCAATTTATTAACACTCACAACATTCTAGCTGGATAAATGAATGGAAAGTGTTTTCAGAGAGACTTTTGACTGTTGGATTAAGGGGGAGTGGAGGTCAGGAAGCTCATCCAGGTTATATAATAAATTGGAGGCAGAATTATGATGAGGGGAAAACCAATATATTTTAATAAACAGATTCAATGATACTCCAAAGGGTTGCATTGTTGCCATTTGAATTAATTTAACACTAATAGTTGGGTGGGAGGAAATTTCTCCCTTCCCTCTGAGGTTCTTACAGGCTATACGAGCAAACAACATCAAACAGAATTGGTAAAAGTAAAGATGGAATTTAATGACAAAGGTATGGAAAATGTATGTGGCTGTAAATTCTGAGGTAATTGGGACCAACCAAATACTTATACCCTGAGCTGAGGAACAGGAGAGGGGCCTGGGTTGTCACTGAGAGAGGAGGGATTCTTGACATAAGGAGATGACTTCATAAAGCCAAACTTTGCTTCTGGATGTTTGTTCTGTCTTAAGATAGGGTTCTCTGATAAAAATGTTGTTTCTGGAGATGACTCCATATCAGTATCAGTGTAAGAATAAAAAGCAGGTGTTTCTCATGCACTGCTAGTGACAATGCAAATTTCTATAAGCCTTTTGAAAAACTTTTTGGCAGAATCTGTTAATACTGAGCATCCAACTACCATGTCTAGCAATTCACCTTCTAGGTATAGACGCAACAGAAAAGAGGGCATATGTTTACCAAAGGGTATGAACGAGAATGTTCATGTAATAGTCCCAGATTGGAAGCTATCCAAGTGTCCAGCAGCAATAGACTGGATTGAAAATGTGGTAGTGACATACTCCTAAAATGAATAGCAGCCAGCAATGAGAATGCAAACTACTCCACACTGAATAGAGATGGACCTCATAAACACTACCGAGTGAAGGATGTCAGACACAAAAGCACACAAGAGGCATAATTTTCTTTACATACATTATAAAACAGGCAAAAACCAATCTCTGAAGTTAGAAGTCATGATGGTGGTCATTCAGGGTTTAGTGACTAGAGGGAGTTTAAGGGAGAGCGGAAGAGTTTATGGAATGTAGGTAATGTCCTACTTACATGGATCTACTATATTTGTGAAATTTATTGCACTGATCAACTATGAGATAAGTGCTTTTCTCGATGTACTTTTTACTTTACTAGAAAGCTAAAATATGTATCTCTCATATTAAAAGTTGTTTAAATTCTAAAGTCAAAGTGTTACCAAAATAAGCATGCTTTTCCTTTAAATAAACTTGATGTTGAAAAAAAATCATTTTAAGGCAATATGTCTTAAAAAAAAAAAAAAGTAAAACAGCCTTTACCCTAAAATTAAAAATCCATTTTTTATGCCCTTCCAGCCAAACTTTCATTCTCCTTTACACACACTCACAGATCAGCATAAGTCTGCCATCAGGACATACTGAAGAGGAAAGAGGCTGGGATTAAGGAGGGCCCCCTGACCCCCAACCCTCCAGTCATGAGACTCTCTGAGGAGGGAACCTAATCACATACCTCCTATTTAGGCACTATCTGATGATATCAGGGAAGGCTGTGGGGTGCTCAGGATTTACATAGAGTAGCTATCTTTGACTTTATTAGTATCAATGATAATAGCCTGAGTTATGCTGCAGTAGCACACAACTCTTAAAAATCCCCATGGCTAATGCAACAAAGGTTTATGCTTAATCTCATGATGTTTCAGCATAGGTTAGAAACGGGGAACCTTTTCTACTGCAGTCACTCAGAGGCCCAGGCTGAGTAGCTACCTTCTTAAAAACTGCTGGTTACTGAACTAGAAAGAGAAGAGAGCTCTGCACCACGCACATTTAAATGCTCCAGCCCAAAAGTGATGTGCAGCACATCTGTTCCCAGCTCATCAGCTGGAACTGTTCACATAGTTGCATCCAGACACAGAAGTCCAGCAAATGCAGCCCTACAAGGACACGTGAAGCAGAGAGGCGGAAATACTTGATGAACAGCATTGACGACTACACATATGATGGGCTGGACCCTGGGCGGATTAAGACGGGCAAGAGGTGGGTTCTAGCCATCCAGGCACAACAGTCAAACCATTCAAAGAAATCTCTGGAGATGTGATTCCTCCCCTGCACTATAGACTTTGGTGGAGCTAGGTGAGAAACCAAGCACTTAGTGTGCATGAAGTCACCGTGTGATACAGCAAAATTTTTCTCCAGAACATTGCGTTAGCTGTAATAGTGATGAATCTATTGCACAATGGAAGAGATAAATAAATCAAACACTCTCAGGAGAAGCAGAAAGTATCTCTCTTGTGAAAATACTGAATGAAGACAGTCGGACACGTTGTCATTCTGTTTGATGAAAGTTGCAAATGGAGTTTAATGAAAAATGAAACCAGACTTTGGCCTCAACCAAGATGAGGATGGTGGGACCAGCCCTTTTTGAGAATGTGCTCCAACTTGGGAAGAGCTTAGCATGGCCTCTTGCCAACACAAATAATCCAAGAATTCAGGGGAAATAAAATGCATCCCACTACTACATGCTAGCATTAGCTTGTGCAGCTCACCACCACCCACCATCCTGCCTACAACAAGCAATACCAGGGTGAGATTGGGAAGAGGGAGCCGAGCCCATAAGGTTCGTCTGTAATGAGACAGGAAACAACTTTTAAGTCCAGACAACATCCAGCTCACTCCTAATTGAAGGTCTCTGAACAGCGATGGCCTTTTTTGTTTATTGGAGAATCCTGTGAAGTCCTGGCCATCGAGCGTAAAACCATATCGCTTGATTTACCTGTCTCTGAAAATATAGGGCATGTTTCAGGGGGAAATTCTGGACTAACACATTCATGTAACAGCCTAGTTTGTCTTATGTGTCCATTTTCTCCTTTGGGGAAGATACTTTGAGAGTATGTAGATATCCTGTTTGTCCTCAAACCTTCTCCCATAATTTTAGCATCCATTAGTGAATTGTGTCTGCAACAATGATTACTGTGGTATTCTAATGGTAATTTTCTCTTTCCTTCCTTCCTTCTACATTCATTCATTGGAATTCTCCTATGGGGAAGATCTGTACCTTCTCTCCCATTTCTTTACTTATTCAATTATGTATTTATGTCATCTGAACTCATGGGTAATGATTTTAGTCTTTGAGTTATAATCTAATGCTAGCTTTATTTATTTTATTGTCCAGTAGTCTCAGCTTCAGTCATTGGGAGCATTTTCAGGTTGGTTTCTGTGTCCCCATTCCTTGTTAAGCATTTCCTTACTTTCTGGAACCATAATATACTCCAGGCTCATCTTGTATATTACTCTTTTTTTCCAATTGGAGATCATTACATAAAACAGTGCACCTTTTATTTGTCCTAAATTGCTCTTCTCAGGTTGGAACAATTATTCTACCTGATTCTAGTGTTTGGGAACTTGGTGGTAAAAAATATATATATATATATATATATATATGCCTGCTAGCTAAATAATCCTTTATCATCCTAGAATATTATTGTTATGCACATTGACCCCATACTTCCTCTTTCTCACTGGTACTTATGATATTTTTGGCTATAAGTACCAGAAACCACAAATCCAAGTGGCTTAAAAAATAAGGAAATGCATTCTTTCAGGGAACAGGAAGGCTAGAGACACTGTGAAGATTCTGGCTTCTACTTTTCTGTGATCCTTTCAGCTCTGCCCTCAGCCTGCTTTCTCTCATGATCCTGTGTTGTAGACAGCAAGCAAAGAGGGAAACAGGCTACATAGGTTTCCTCCATCAAAGGGGGTAAGGGAATGAGATAGGTTGTAAAATGGGGAGAGAAAGGGAAAAACACTCCCTTCAACTGTGATGTAAATAACCTCTCTTCTGTTTGATTGGGCCAACTTAGGTCACATGACCACCTCTGAACCAATTCAGCTGATAAGACAATGCAAGACACTCACTGGTTTAAGACTGGATTCAGGCACCAATCACTTGATGATCACAGTGGTTCCCAAATAGAAACCTGCAAAAGAATCACCTAGAGGGCATATCAAAATATAAATTGACAGCCCCAGCACCAGAGTTTCTGATTGTGTAGTCTAGTATGCCCTGAAAATTTGTGTTTCTGACTGTACATTTTTAACAAATTCTCAAATGATTTGGATGTTAATAACTTGAGAAACACACCTAGAGAAGCATGAGGTAAAGCCATCAGACGAACTGCAGGTGGGAATGAGATCAGCACACCCTAAGTCATGTGTCATGCGTGGAGGAGGGGTGAATGCTTGAAGAAAAGCTAGAGAAAGAGGAATGGGTTGAAGGTAGACAGTGTCCACCAAACTATTGCTCCTCAAACTTTTATGTGCATGAATCACTTGGGGATTTGATTAGAACATAGATTCCTAGTGCAGTAGTGGGTGGGGAGGGCTGGGATTCTGCGTTTCTATTGAACAGTTTTATGATACTGGCCTATGAACCCCACTCTGAAGGAAGGCGAACTACACCACCCTTTCCTTTATTCTCCTGTAGATACGTACTACAGTAATTTCCTAAAAGATTCTCATGTATCAAATTTAAATGGTCCAAGAGGACTCCTACACCAGTTCGCAGTCTTCCCCATCAACCGAATTCAACCCAGACTCCTTGGCTTGGCGTTCAGAGCACTTTGGGAATCTGTCCTCAACCTAGTCCCTTGAGAGATCCTTAATTCTAATCATCATCCCCACACACTCTGCCTAGAATGTCCCTTTCCCATTCCAATAGCTGTATCTTTGCATTACTCTACTCTTCACCTCAATTGTCCTTCCCCATCCTCTGCTTCTTTGAATCATACACTTCTCTCAAGGGAAAGTTCAAAATCTACTTCTTTGAAGCCTTCTCTGCCCTCTCTTCCATGAATTCTATATTTATTTGTCAGCCCTGTGATGTTAAGCAGTCTTAGATGTCCTTCCCTCTCTTAGTTCCTACATCCCCAAACTCTTACCATCTGCACCAGCCTCTAAAGTCGGATGATTCATGAACTTGAATGTTGAGTTTACAGCTTGAGTTACAGCTTTAGTTTTCCACTAAAATACAAGTTCAACTAGAAGATAAGCTTTGCTGCTTCCTCTTTCCCCTATGGTATTCACCCCTGTGTCTGTATAAAGTAGTTATATTTGTCAGAGTTAGGCTAGGGTGTAGTGTAACACTAACATTCAATGACTTACCTTCACAAAGATGTATTTCTCATTCACATGAAGTCTGAGGCAGATCAGGTCATCCTTTTGCATCTTCAAAGGAAGCAAACAGGAATATGTGCCTTCAAGATGTGGCAGAAGCAAGGAAGAGAAGGATGTGGGAGACACCTGGACTTTTAAATTCCTCAGCCCAGAAGCGTACAGATCAGTTCTGCTCACAATCAATTGGTCAGAATGACTGCAACTTCACTGCAGGGGAGGCTGGGAAATGTAGGGAAGTACATGGAATATTTAGTGAACACTTATCTATACCATAGTAGATATCAGTAGCTATCTCTTGATTGATAGTTTTAGTCTTTCTCAGAGCGTTTTTCAGCTTCAAGATATCTTTCCTGAAGATTGATGACCCACTAGATTCCAATGATAAATTTCCTGATCACCCTACTTATTTATATTTTCAAACACCCTCCTTTACCAGTCTCTCTATTCTTTCTCTGCCTTAGTTTTTCTCCATTGCA
The DNA here is from genome assembly GCA_004363575.1 of Solenodon paradoxus. NCBI lineage: Eukaryota > Metazoa > Chordata > Mammalia > Eulipotyphla > Solenodontidae > Solenodon > Solenodon paradoxus. The sequence continues at coordinate 10,748 of RJWH01008864.1, read as the reverse complement.
CTACCTACCAATCAACTTATGTTACTAACTTGTTTATTGTTTTTTTGTCTCCCCCAAAAGAAATAAAATAAATTCTGTAAATTCTTTAAGGGAAAGGATTCACACACACACACACACACACACACACACACACACACACACACACACTCACACACGTTAGTTGCTGCTGTGTCCCCAGTCCCTTAAGCTGTGCCTGGCATATTGTTGGTTCAATAAATAATTGATGGATGAATAAATGTGAATCGTGAATTTATACAAGAGGAGGCAATACTTTCATTTTTTCCCAGGTACCTTCCTGATGGCTTTGGCCTTACCCTTACCTGAGTACCACAGGAAAAATTTATATTGACTTTTAAAAGCTTATGCTCTTTAAAATGGCTTGTGCCAGCAACTTCCCTTGATTCTTTGCCCTGCTGTGTACTCTACCCATCTGTACACTCGAGTAGGAGAAGGCAAAACCAAGAGAAGACTTCAGAAACTTTGATGCCAGAACCTTTCTCTTAGGTTTGCCTCTGGATGGACCATGGACCCCAGGGCAGGCTGGGCAAATAGTCAGAAAGCAGGCTACTAAATAGAGTTTCCAGGGATACTCTGGAACACTGCTGCTGTCTCCCTCCACCTGAAAAAAAGTTCAAAAAAATGCAAGTTATTCTCCAAGTCACCACGTTAGGTGCCCAGTTTCCCTCCGGGGAACTTCTGCCCTGGCAAGAGCAACAGTAAAATCCCTTTCTTTCAGCTGAAAGAGTGGGACCCTCAGGAATAACTACAGTCACTTGCTTTTTGTTTCATCCTCTTTATTCCCTCACTCCACAAGCTGAAATGTGATAGTAGCATAATTTCTGTAGCTTTTCTAAGAAATTCCTCTTTGCTGGCACATAGAAAGGACTCTCCTGGATTCCTGCCATTGACCATGGAGCTTTAACACATTGTTGTTGGCTCAGCTGGGGAGCCAAGATGAGTAAAATATTCTCTAAACTCCTGTGGAAACACATAGCAAGTGTTTCCAATTGTACTGTATTATTTGACCCAAAATATTTTCCCCTTTCTATTTGCCAATCCATTTGTTAGTTCCCTCAAAACGTCAAGTGGTCCTCCTTTCCCAAACTCCACAGCCCCTGGATAACTAAGAGGATCTGAGGCTGCTACTGACTACTTTTGTGATCTTCAGCAAGTTACTTCTGGTTTCACATCTCATGAAAAAGGATGTATTAGAACAGAACTTCTCAAATTTTAGTGTGGATCACAATCTTCCGGAGGCTTGTTAAGACCAATGGCTAGATTCCACCTCCTGGCTTTCTGGTTGAGTAGATACAGGGTAGGATTCCAGTTGCATCTCTGATAAATTCCCAGATGAGGAACCAACCTCCCCACCCACCAGGATACAAAAGGACTTGATTTCAGAGACAGATCCTCAGTGACCTAGTGTAGACCATCATATGGTGAGGAGGATGGAGTATTTTGACTGGCTAAGCCTACATCACATAGCTCCTCTTAAAGTTGGGGACTAGAGCATTAGGATACACAACAGTGGTACTGTCTCCTGGGGGCTTCTTAGGAATGAAACTCTCAGGTCCCACTCCATATATACTGCATCATCAGAACTGTTATTTTTTAAATTAACAGCACAACATATATAGATCTTTTGTTGATAAGTAAATTTAATTATAAACACTGCTCTCTTGAAAGCTCGTTATACTACTGAAAACTTTTAAAAAACTTTTTCTTTCAAAATTTTTCCAGCTTTATTGAGATATAATTGACATATAAGATTGTGTAAGTTTAAGACACCATTCTGGATACTGTTACACAATATCTTCTTATTTAATGTTTAAAAAATTGATTTAGGCAAGTATTGACATTTTATCCTAACTGTTTTCTACTCAAAATATCATTTTGAAACACCAAAGTGGTGTGTACCCCTGTGACTCAGATGGCTAAGGTGCAGGCCAAGTAAAGCCCATGGACCTGAGTTCGAGACTTGGGGGTGGGGTGAGTGGGGAGTGGGGAATAGATGAAATCTTTGAAATATGTACTGTATTGCATTGAAATAAAAAATTAGGAAAAAAAAATCCTAAAGCTAGTACCTTCATTCCATTGTCCCTCATTTTGAAAGAATACATGTCCTCAGATTATCCCCTTGATTTTGTCATTTTTAGTCATACATTTTCATCATTCCAAAAAGTGATTATGTGAAATAGGAGGAGGTAAGACTGTCTCTCAAAGCTTCCAGGGCCCATGTGTAAAACCATTGGTCACACATTTTTATGAAGCAATTAACTTCTCATTGTCCAGTGAAGTTCTTTTGTGTTCTCAAGGATGACTTTCGCACACAGAAAATATTGTTCAGACACTAAGTTCATGAAGATAGTATTTGACTCAAATTAAATTAATACATTAAAATTTTTAAACCAAGATCTTCCTTAAGCTTTTAAGTTTAACTTACAAATCCTACTGATTTCTTTATAAATGTTGTTGCATTTTATCAAGAATTTTATGGAGACTTACAATTAAGTTATTTAAATGATTTTGAACCAAACTGATACATTTACCATTTTATTTTCTGTTTATATGTATATCAGTTGTTTCCCAAGAAACAACTTCCTCAAGAGTGTCACTGACTCTAATGTATCTAAATTAGACTTCTAAATAAGTCTTTTCAAGTATTATAATACTGTTTGCAAAATTGGTTAACTGGTTATCACAAGCCTAAGTCAATTACTCATGTATACACTTAAAACTAGAAACATACATTTAATATATTAGATAACCAAATATTCAGAATTATCATAGACACTGCAAGTGGATATACACAAAGAATTCCCACATGTAATACAAAAATATTAATACTAGGGGTTGGATTTATTTATCTATTTCTAGACTAAATCTTCGTGGGGTTCGAGCATCCATTCTCAACAGAGAACCATTTTGCCTCCCAGGGCACACTTGTCACTGTCAGAGACACTTGTGGCTGTCCTAGTCAGAGTGGGGAAGAAGTACCACTGGCATTAGAAACCAGGGATGCTCAACATTCTACACTACACAGGGAAGTTCCTTCCCCTCAACAGTTATCCAGTGAAAAATATAATAGCACTGAGGTGGAGAAACCCTGAGTTAAAGGTACTGCTTAAGGACACAGTTATGTCCACTGAGCAATCTGGGGTTATTGCTGAAGTGAATTGTGGTGGCCCACCCCCCAGCCCACATTGTCATAGTGGGTAGGCCCAATGGGCAGCTCCAAGTTCAGATCCCATAAATGAGCGTAGGTTTGTTCTCAAAATCCTCTGAGCAAATTCAAGTTAAGGCTTATCTGCTTTCATAACTTCTTTCACCTTTTTCATCTGATAGTGGTGACCAAGAAGCCGAGCTCCTTTAGTTTAGATTAGTTTATCATTTGATAGTTTTGCCATTGATTGTTTACCTGGTGTGTTTACTGCTTCATTCTTTTCATGAAAGTGTATCCTACCCCCGAGGGCTGAAATACTTAAAAGCCTCCTACTGGATTCTGCATATTGGTGAGGTTTCCTCTGGTTACATGGTTAAGTTCTGAATTCCTCCTAGTGCTAATTGTGAGGAACATATATATTTGTGTGAATACATTAGTAAAACAATGCTATATTAAAGTAGTTAATATCATTATATTATATATAGGTGATATCTGTAGCATATAGATTATATATATATAAATTATATATTTTATCATATGCCTACCATGTGTCAGGCACTGATGTTTCACATTTAATGTTGCTGTAGATATAATTGTGGTTTAAACTACTGATATATTTTAGTAAATCCCTCTCTATGCCCTCAAACTGATCAAAGTTGACTATCCATTCATTCAGCAAGTATATATTGAATACATGTTATGTGCCAGGTACTATGGGAAGTGCTGGAGATGAGTAGATGACCAGGATATAAATATTCTCCACTCATGGAGAATGCTCCCACTGAGAATGCATGGTTTAGTGGGAGAGAGTGATGTAAACAAAGAGATGACAAAATGATGTGGCATAATCAAGGTAGAACAAAATATATCCAATCGCAAAGAAAGGAGAGACCTTCCATCCAAAACTATTTAAATGGCAAAGACCTGTGTTGGGATCATTTAAGGATAGAAAGCTCAATAAAATAGGTCTCTAGCTCCAAAATATTTATAAGAGCACAATCCTTCCTTCCCATCTGCCTGTGGGATAGTCAGAAAGCCTCCTTATAAGGAGATAGAAGATCACATAGTCCTTTTGCCTTCTTTCTTGCTGAATAGGGTACCTATATGATGCCTTTAATCCAGCAACCATGTTGGACACTGAGTGGAATGTAAAGATGCACATGCTTAGGATGATAAAGCAAAAAGACTAAGGGGAACTGGGTTCTTGACAATGAGACTTCCTTCCCAATATTGAAACTGCATACTTTAGGTTTTATTATACATGAGAGAAAAATTAACTTCTATGTGTTTAACCACTGCTATTTTAGATTTTCTGTTACGTGCAAACAAACCACTACCTTGTGTAGTGGTATTTGCTTTTCAATAGGCATTAAAGATTTAATTTAAAAGAATAAAACTAGTCAGAATGAAATTAGACAGAAATCAGCAGGTAGGATTTTGAGGTCCTAGACCTTCTTTGGGATTTTCAGATTCTTTTTGGAATGTAGCTCTAATGTCTACAAAATTCAGAGCTGTGTTTTGTAAATATTTCTGCCATAACTCCACAATGATAATTGATATATAAAATAACATTTAAAGTGCTACTTCTCTGTACAGTCAGTCATTTAATTGATTACTTATTCATTTAAATAGTTATGTGCAAAAAAATACCCACTTTAAAATAAGTATATGAATGTGTGATTATCAGGTTGCTTGGTTTCGATTTTAAAAATCTCATACCTCACTAGAAGTGCATTTCAGGACTAGTGCGCTGTTATAACCTGTTTTCTGTTTGTTTGTTTCCTGGGATTGTGCTGAGGAAATTAAAATTTAGAATTGGACTTTGATAAGTTGCAAGTATCTTACCATTTGCATGCTTATGGCAGAACATATCCAGGTGTTGAACTGGTACCTGGAACAACATAACTCCAACAAGAAGCTATCTCTGCTTAGTCATACCATGATGAAAAAAGCCAGTCCAACCAATGTGGAAACTATATGTAAGAATTCCAGTGACTGAGAAAATATGAATCATGAGGGCTGGGAAAAGGAAAATTGAATTACATTTTATATGTTATTTAAAATCTATTATGTGTGTGCTTCTCTTACACATCGATACTGAGTTCTGTCCAGGGATATAGATCCCAGAACAAGATTTTAAATATATTTTCTTAACCTTTAAGAAACTGGGAGTTGCAAATCAAGCTTCTCTTTCCAATCTCTGCTTTGATTTTTAAAAAGCATCTTAATTTGCTCAAACACAAGAAGTTTATCCATCTATAAAATCATCTCATAAATATTCAAGTTTTCCAAAGAGTGCATTGAGCTGCTGAACCCTGTGAGCTACCAATAAAGAAAGTCCTTCACCACACAGACCTTGCTAAAGACATGAACAACATCTTGCTGAAATTTGCTTAATCACATTTTCCAGAAATGCCCCCAAAAGTTTATTTTGGTTTAAAGGGATAGAAATTACTGGCCAGTTACTATAATGTGCGCTTGTGTCAAACTGAACACCAGCCCTTGAGACTTTCTAATTACACACTTAAGAATAAGAAGTAGTAATCCCATGGAAGAGATCGATATCCGTGAACACGTAGACATTGCTACAGAAGATGGGTCCTATGACCAAATTCAAAATAATTCATCCCCGCCTGAAAAATAGATAACTTTGTGTAAGGTCAGATCCCTTCAAAGAAAGCTGAGCAGACATTTGAAAACAAAAATATAGCCTTTAGAAGAAGGCAGTAAGTAAAGACATTAAGTAGTCAGAATCTATAGCAGATAGTTCAGAAATCAAATATTGACTTACTAGTCAGAGTTCCAACAGGAAACAGAAGGCATGCTCAACTGGCATCGTGAGGACAGTTTAATGAGGAGACTATTTATGGAGGAGTAGACAGGATTTAGGGAACCAATAAGACATGTCAGAGACTGGCAACAAAGGGAAGCTCCTACTATGCCTGGATTGGAAAGGAGAAGGGGAAGAAATGGTGTGACCAGTGTCGATTGAGAGCTGGAGCAGGGACGACTGACAGAAGCTGTGAAGCCACCAGAAGCAGAGCGGGTAGAAGAGACAGCTGGACAGAAATAGCCAGCCTCTCTCTCTTTTCCTTTAATCTCCTCTGGTGACTCCCATTGGCCAAACCTAAACTGAATCTGGAGGATAAGGGGGACTGGAGCACATTGTCGGGCCCAACCTGGGCCAAGAATGGGATGGGAAGTAGAGAACACCCAACTTGCTGTAAAATGTATAACGGGGAATAAAGCTATACCTACCTCCAAAATTTGTTTTGAAGATTAAATGGGACAGTGAATGTCTAATTCTTAATTCAATTCCAGGCCTAGAAGAAGCATTGATATAAGAAGCTAGCTATTATTTTTACTGTATGGGCTATTGAAGATATACACCATGCTTATTTGTTTCACGTTATACCTTTTTATCAATCAGTGTTAGGGTTTATGGCCTCTTGAACATAATTTTGAAAGCTGGTTTACATGGATGTCTTTTCAGGATATCTTTTTCCATTAAACTGCACAGCTTTCTATTCCATAACATAATAAGTAATGTATCAAACAGCAAATTCATCTCACTTAAGCCTGTAATTTACATGATCCCTTCAAATGAAAAATAAGAAACCAAAGAATGTAGAGGAATTTCTCCTTTTTCCTCTGGAAAAATAATATGTTAAAAGTTCAAGTTTTGATTTGCAGGTGGATTCATAAAACATTAGTATTCTAGATTCTTCACCTCCCAAAATTTTTCCCCACCTGTCTTTGATGCCTAAAATTCTTTCATAAAAGAATAAACTTGTTTCCTTCTGAAACTCAAGTCAAAATGTGAACTGAAAATGGCCTTGGGAGAAAGCATATTGGCCAAGACTTTGGATGTTTCTTGGGCAGCATGCTTTAATCGAGGCAGATGGGGAATGAACAGGCTTCCTTTAACCGCCCAGGTCCTACTGGGACTGGCAGAGGCAAGATAAGTGGGAGTACTCCCCACTGGCTGTGCCAGGGAAGGAAGCTCCCCAAAGCCTGGGCTGAATTAAAAGGGATGTGACTCAAGGCAATCTGAGGCAGAAAGGCCAGCTGCAGGGGAGAACCAGGATAGTTCTTGACTGGAGCCAGGGTCAGAGCTGGGAAGTCGATTTTATGTATGCCATCCAAAAGGTGAGACCAGGACAGAAAACTGGTATGGAATGTGAGTTGTGCCTAGGGGTGTTGATCAAAATATTTCATAACAGGTGTAGTAAGACGGAAATGCATGCATAGAAATATATGTAGGTGGAGATAGAAACATATCTGGATATATTGATATATATCATTTTAAGCACAAATTAAATGTTTATAATTCCTTTTATTCTCTGATTAAACTATATGTTTATATATTATTAAACTGTTTATTAAACCATTTATCAAGGAGTTCTAATAATTTCTAAATTATTTGTTGATTATCTTTTTATTTGTTGAAAATCTTCATGAGGTCTTTTGATATGGGCTGGTACAGCTAAATAATGCTTCTAAGTGAGCAGCGATTGGATTCAACACCAGATTCTTCCAACTGCTCCACCATTAAATTGATAGTCATTAAGTAGCTTGTTGTCTCCATTTGTAGATGATTCATCTTAATATATCATTCATTGTGCTGACACCTTTCTGCTTTGCTGAACTTACAGCTTTGTCATTAGAAGACTTTCTGGCTCTTCTAATTCTTTTTGAAAATATTATAGATTCAGCATCTTTTTTTGTTGCTGTTGGTTTCATGACATTTCATACGTCCTGAAAATCTCTTATTAGAGTTTTATATAAAATTAGTTGTCTTAATGAGTTCTTTGTTCTCCTCAAAGAGATTCACAAACATCTATGACCAAATTTCAGATTCCTATGTTGTGTGTTTTTTCCTCATATTTGTCATTAAACAATAAATCTAAATGAATAGTATCTCTTATTGGAATTGATATTTGCTTAGTTTCGAAGAGTATGCCCTGATTCTTTATCTTTAAAACAATCATCCGCTTCTCTTTCATCCTTGTTTTCTACACTCATTAACTTTTCCCTTTCACCTAATAAATCTGCCAGTTTTAATATCAAAACATTTCTTTCTTGAACAGCTGAATAAAGTTATTGACATCTCAGAATATCATTGACTTAGGACAAATCTCTTAAAAACATTTTCCAAATAGTTCATTAATTCCATCTAGATATCATCTCCAAACTGCTTTTGCGGCTTCTAACCCAAAAGACTGCCATAGGAGATCCAAATATTCTCATTTTCATTACTTTCATTTCCAATTTTTGAATGTTTTATTTAATTATTTTTATTATGATTTGTGTATGGCAGTGTATGATAAGCTTTATGGGGAAAGGATTTCCAGTGTTTTACTTCAGAGGTTATTAAACTTACCTGTAAGAGGCCAGATGGTAAATATTTTCAGTTTGGCAGGTCACAGGGTGTCTGTAGTAACCATTCGACAATGCTGGTGTCGCACTAAAGTAGACTCAGACAATATGTAAGTGAATGGGCATGGCTAAACTCCAATAAAACTTTATTGATGGACACTTAAATTTGGATATTATACAATTTTCACATCACAAATTTTTTTCTTCTTTAGTTCCTAAGCCATACAAAATCAGGCAGTGGCTCCTTGGTATTTACCCCAAAGATGCAAAAACAGTAGTTCACAGAGATATATGCACCCTCATGTTTATTGTAGCACTAATTACAACAACTAAAAACTGGAAACAAAGCGCCCATCTTCACATGAGTGGATACAGAAGATGTGGTCCATATACACAATGGAATACTACACAGGCCTTAGAAGAAATGAAATTTTGTCATTTGAATCAACATGGATGGAACTAGAGGGGATGGAACTGAGTGAAATAAGTCAAAAGAAGAAAGATAGATGCCAGATGACCTCACTCATAGGTGAAACATGAATAGACAGAACAAAGAAACAGACTAAAGCAAACCAACCCTTGGGCACTTGCAATAGAATTGAGGGGACCAGTAGGGCACAGGACAGGCGGTTGGGGGCAAGTGGTGGTGGGGAACAAGAGACAATGGTGAATATGGGTAATTTGGTGGAGGACAGGCTGTGTTGACACATATTCCTTAAGTGCGTTCATATTATTTTGTAAAGCAAAATTACCTCAATAAGCAAATTTAAAAAATCATACAGTGGGCCAGGTATGGTCCATAGCCCCAGAGAATAATCTCTTTTCTATCTAATTTACATTTTTATTACATCATCCAAAGATAATTCAATGCTGTAGCTTCTTATCTAATTAAAATATCCAGAAATTTTCCTATAATTTTGTTTGAAGCTTTATTCTGTTTATCAGGCAGTAAGTTTTCCTGTAAATATTTGTTATTTAAATAATTTTTTCCAAGCACCAAGAATAAAGTTTAATATATTATGCCTTTTGTTTCTGTAGTATCAACAAAATCCATTAAATTGCATTTGAGCTTAAATTTCAAAACTTAAATAAGTTATTAAAATACTTTTATGTGAAGCAGTTAGAACACTTTTGGTAATTATTGAAATCTGTATCTCCTTGTTTTGTATGTTCTCCTGAAAGTTCTTTTCTCATTTCACTAGATAAGTTTTATAATAAGGAAGAATTTAAGTATAAATTGCTTTGATATGGTCACAGCAATATTCTTTCCTTCAAGTTCTCATTAAAATCTCCTTTCTGAAAAAGCTTAAATAATTGACTATACAGTAGACCATGTTTAGAATTCTGATTGTGTTTTCTAAATGTTTTTTCACTTGCTTTTTTGAGATTGTGATCAGACATTTTTTTGAAGGGAGAAGCATCTTTTATTTATGTATAGTTATTTTGGATTTTCCCCCACAGGTCCTTGGACTTTACATGGATGCACACCAGTGTGTAATCAAACATTTTTAGGACACTTTTGCTATTTAAAAACTTTGTTAATGGAATTGATTCTTGATGGTATTTCAGATTTTTCCTCCTTGGTGATTGTGAATTGGAGCCATGTAAGGATAGAAAGCAGGGAAATTATATAACCAGATGTTCATTTCCAAAGAAGTATTTGACAGCTGGCTGGAGGATGGGTTGGACCAGTGCTGGCATCCAGGCTGGGGGAAAAAAAAGTCACAGAGGTGTATATGGAAAGTGGGGAGTTTGAAATGACAGAGGGGGCTGATGCATCCTCTAGATTTTATTGACTGAGTGTATGTAGAGGGAAAGGAGAGGACATTATAAAAAATAAAACAATACAAAATTACACAACCCACCAGCTTTCTGTATTTTCTGGCTTACATAAGTGAATGGACACTAGCACTCTACCTCAAGATGGGAGAGTATGGGGAGAAAGAATTTAATGAATGGTGAGGTCAGTTTCATACATGCCGAGTTGGGTACATTCAAGTGGTACAGCCCTGGTGGGTTGACTCCATGAGTCTGGGATCAGGAGGGTGGACCGTGCAAGTGAACATAGACTTCAGAGCAGAAGCTCATCTAAACATGGTGGTAGTTGACATCTTGGAAATGGACTCAAGTAAGAAGAAAGGACTAGGTAGGCAAAGGAAGGAAAAAAGAGTGGAAATGAGGAGTGAGGTGGGAAGTGAGGAGGAAA
>RJWH01008863.1:6619-27049 GCA_004363575.1 Solenodon paradoxus | reverse complement strand
TAAGTCATTATGTTTTGAGTGGCTTTATGTGCAGTGGGTAGTGGAAATTCTCTAGATTCTATCCATTATTGTTCTCATTTTTTCTTCTGATATGGAAAATTTATTCCTTCCTCTTGACCCTTTAACTCACTGTCCCCTTTGCTTAAAAACCCCTTCCTTTAGTTATAAGCATAGCTAACTTCTCACCATACAAGTCTCAATTCAGTTGTCACCAGGCCGTCCTCAAACAGGCCTTCCTTATTCACATTATGTGAAGTATATTCATACCACCTCTGTGATACTTCATTTCTATCATACTTCATTTCATTGCCTTAATATTGCTTAACTTTATCTGAAGTTGTTTTGACAATTTACTTATTTTTTATTACCAGTATTATTTCATGATAGAAACATTTTCTATTTTATTTACTACTGTAAAGTTAAAACAATGAATAGTGGCTTGTAGTAAGTGCTAAATAAACATAGATGGAATGAATGAAGGTGAAATGGTGGTCTTACATTCCATTAGCCCTAGTGTAGTGACTACTGGTTACTATAATGAATAGTTTCAACTGTCCTTGCCTAAACCCTTCCTCTACCCTTTTCACTTTATTCTGTGCCCCCAAGAAATTGGTCTTTATGTCTGGATAAACAGACTTCCTTGTTTGTCTTTTGGTTGGTTATGACCAATGAAAGGCACTGACAGGAGATTAAAAGGTCAAAAGAGAAAAAGATCAGGGTATTTGTTCCAATTGCTACTTCTTAGAGAGCTTACTGGCAGTTAAGCAACATACCTCTTCTAAAGATGACAGGTCCCAGAAAGTAGCCTTCTCTCACAGTAGGGTTAAGCTCTCCAGGATCTTGTAATACTGCCTCTTTTTGTCTATTCAGTCCAAGGGATGGTCAGATACTCTGTCGCTAGTCCTACCATGCTTCACCATTTTTTACTGTTTTCTCTTTAACCTGTCCATGCCTTTTAAATAGTCTCTTCATTTAAATTATCTTTACATATTTTTAAAGTGTGCTATAATTCCTGTCAAACCCCTAACAGTTACTTAATAGTTCTCAACAAACCCCTAACAGTTACTTAATAGTTCTCAACAATAGATCCTTTCTCTCTGGAACTGATCTAGTGGATTTATCATATTTTAGATGTTTTTCATACTTAAACATTTATATATTTATATAATAATCAGCCTACATTCTTGTTCGCCTATGTGTAAATAATGGAAAAAATGCTGTATATATTTGCCACTCTTCTTTTGAAACTAGTTCCTTTCAGTAATTATGAACCCATGAAACCATACATATGCTATACATGTTTACACGACCATATACTACATGGCCATATAACATACCTGTTTTTGCTTTCACAATTGTTTCTGCTGCCACAAACTCATCATCTCACTTTGTGGATTCCACAAAGTGGAATATTTACTTCCAAACAGTCTAGTCATGGAAACCCACTGAAGAACTTTTCAACTATTCTTTTACTAACTATTCTTTGACTCATATTGGCTCTGAAGGGAGAGTATACTGTCAAGTATAGGAATTTGCAAGGAGTGTATAGTGTTATGTAATACATAAAGAGAAGACAGTAAACAATCGAGATTGGTACCTTCATCAGTACACAGACAAAACACAGATGTAAGGAAGAATAATTTGTCCTGTTTAGCTAAGTATGCTACCAACTTAATGAGAACACATGTCGATAAAAATGTTAGTAGCTTTGAATAGACTTTGGCAAGATGATTGCTTTTGTGAGTTTGCAAGGATGAGGTAATAGCAACTTAATTTGAATGCAAAAATAAGTTCTCTTTAAGTTAGATGAAAGCAAATGACTAAACTAACTGGTAGTAGATTTTATCTTTAATCTAAAATCAGATTTTGAAAAACGTTTTCCTGAAACAGTCATGCATCTTTAATCACAGAGCGTGCAGTTTTACTGCTGGGAGAATTCTAAAGGTTCTTTGTCGAAACCTCTCATTTCATAATTAAGAAATCAAAGTCGAGAATGATTGGTCAGAGGTCAAAACTGGGGTTATAATTCTTTGTATCTCTATTTTTCAGCCTCTATTCTTTACTTTTGATGGACTATTTATCAAAAAATGTCTTCTACAGTCCAGGAGGTGGGAGTGGTCAGCTTGCCAGTTCACAAGGCTCAGGGAAATAGCATCTTTTCCTAGCCCACTTCAATAAAATTGTCTCTACTTTTCTGTTTTATATATATATATATATATATATATATATATATGTATTTCTGTGTAAGATTTTGTTTGTAAAACTTCTTGTGTTTAAAAAAAGAGAGATTTGAAAATCGCCATTCTATGTCATAGTATTAACCTCACGAGAAACTAACTGAAGAAATATGTAAGACAAATTACGTTAATTTGTTTGAATCTGATGGTGCACAGATAAATGTTAAAACCTTGCTCTCTGGGGAGGCAAAAAACTCCTGATTTGTAATATTTGCCACTTTCTTTCCCATTATGGTTTTTCGATTTACCAACATGTTTCAACAATCTTGGAAAATTTCTGAGAAATTGACAATCAGCTTTCCTAAGATAATATGAGCTAGCTACAGTACACTAGTCAATTTCTTCTGTGATCAATGTACCCCATGGTTTTTCTGATTTTATTCTTGCATTAAAATAACAAAGTAATAGGTAGTTTTATCACTATGCAAATTAATATAAAGCAAGGACTCAGGCCTTGGGAAAATATTCTTCACTGTTGAGTTATATAGTTTAGTTAGTTACTGACTTGGGTTTGGCAAAATGGAATTTGGCTACAAGTAAACATGTGTAATCTCTTAACTAAAGAGAAACATTTAAATGAGATGTTAATGAAATGACAGTGGGTAAAATCAGTGACCATGCTGGAGGTGCATGACAATATTTAACCAAATACAGATCTTTCTATGCACCATAACCTCTTCTTTCATATGCACAGAGGTACCATATTACGAAACCTAAGGAAAGTGTCCTAGTGTGGATTACTCTTCGTGTTTCACTTATCTAGGAAGCTGTTCATTTACATCCCGTTATTCTCTTCAATTTCAGTGTGTTTTCCATGCTCAGACTGACTTGTTTTTCACCCCAACAACCTCCTTTCACAAGCCTCTCATACTATGCTGCCTGCTGCTGTCCTTGAGACAAATAGAAATTTTCACATGAAGGAGAAAATTTTCAAGGGATAAGAAAAGGAAAATCAAAAGAGAAATATTTTCCAAATATTTATGCACTCTTTTCAATATTTACGATCTCTTCCCTTTCTCCATTTTTCTACTCTGACATAAGGAATGTCATGCGGTAGGTTGAAGCACGTCACACACCATAATATCCACAGTACATCTTATAATGTGTACATTTTAAATCAATCATATTTCTCAAAAGTGTTCCAGCTAATGTTTCAACTCATGTTCTATGCCATATTTTAACGTCTGGCATTTAAATCTCAGGAGTAGAAGAGACATCTCTATTATCTTTCATTTTTCACTGTTTCTTGCAAAGCATGTAAAACATTTAACTATAATAAAATTGCAAAACGTCTATAGCATTCACAGTAGTTTGTCTGCCTTCTTTCAATCTCTCTGTATAGGTTGGTGATGAGATTAAGACAAGAATAAAACTCTCCAAGCCAGTCTACAGATTTATTAAGTCTTTTGCAGAATTTTTATGCTTAAATTGACTAAAAATTAATCCTTCTATGGCAAACGATTTTCTGTGATGAATTTTAACAGAATTGAAAACAATTTTGCTTACTTTAAAACACAGTGAGGTCATGTGCAAAATCCTAAAGAGGCATGGTTTCATAGTTAGATTTATGAATTCTCTCTCACTACCTCATTTTAGAAAAGTAACAATTACCCCAATACTGACTGTTTGTCCACACCAAACCTACTGCCCTGCCAAGTTTATGATAAATTCTAATCAACCACACTATCTCATTTTAATTATCAATAAATGCCTTCATAGAATGATGGTCCATTGAGTCCCACAGCCATTGTTAAATCATTTATTGCCTATCTTCACAAGCATCACAAATTTTATGCATAGTAGAGAATATGCTGATTTTTTTCTATTCAAATCATATTATCTAGTTTGACTCTGTTCCATTTCTTAAGAAGGCTGGCAATATGATGAGAAGAATAGGTAGCAAGGATCAGAAGACAATTGGATTTCAGGTTGAAAAATGAAGTAAAATACGACATTGAAGAATTTCCCATTTCCACTGACTCAGGGACATATCTACATTTCCTTCATTTATAAAGTGACCGAATATTATCAATGCCCAATCTGAAATTTCATCCAGAGATCTGAGATTCAAGATGTTCCTTTTCTGCCTCTTTCATTACTGACAGCTTAATAAAGATTCTGCAACCAGCACTTAGCTGACAATTTGGTAGATGATGCATGAGACACCACAAAAAGTATTTTGTCTCTTCATGAATTGTCTTGTTCTGAATTCTTAAAAGGATAGGATATCCGAATTGATCAAAATATTAATATATGATTTAAAGATGCTTTTTATAAGAGGTATGTATATCATTTCCAAGCCACGTGGGATTTAGTGTACTACCTATGTTTTAATTTAGGATGCCTAAATAAAATAACAGAGAAGATAAATAATATACAAACACTATATCACCTTAATTTAAATTTACTTTAAAGAAGCAGAGAGCCAAAATTATCTGTGTCGAACTTATCAATTTGATCGATACACTAATTCTCAAACCTATATCAATTAGGAGAACAAAGCAATTCATCAAAAGTGCATGTATTTAAGACCAGTCAATTGATAAAGAAACCATGCATAAATTACAGAAATAAAAAATTTGAAGGATAATCAAAATAGAGCATCTTTTTTCTGCTACTATTTGTTATGATATTGTGTTGTCTATTTACTGTACCCTGATCATTGATAAGTAAGGAAATTAGACAACATCTGGCCTCTTACTCTATTTTTTAATCAGTTTTTTCTTTTTTCATTCAGACACCTTTGATTTATACAAAAACATGTTTAAATTTACAAGTTTACTATTCATCAAATAAATGATAGCACACCACAACCACCACCAAATTTCCAAGAGTCGTCCACCACTATTAGAACACTTCCACACCTTGTTCCCACCCCCACACTTTTTCTCTGGTAACATTAGTTCTATTGTCAATTTAAAGGGTTAGGTTTTGTTTATTCATTTGCTTTGTTTTTTATATTCCACACTTAGCATTTATATAGTATTCAGTAATTAGCTTTTCCCTTCTGACTTATTTTGCTTAGCATAATCTCTTCCAATTTCATCCAGGTTGTCACAAAAAGGCAGGGTTTTTTCTTATAGGGCTGTGTTGTATTCCATCATGTAAATATTCCATGCCTTCTTTTTCTATCCATCTGACTGTAGGTACCTAAGTTGTTTCCAGCTCTTCACTTTTGTAAATGATGCTGCAATGAACATGGGAGTACATCTATTACTTTCAATTAGTGCTGCTTTGTTTTTAGGATAAATACTCAGAAGTGGGATAACTGGATCATAAGGAATTTCCATTCTCAATTTTTTGAGGAATCTCCATACTGCTTACCAAAATGTTTGTAGCAATTTACATTCCCACCAATTGTATAAGAATTCCCTTTTTCTCTGCTTCCTCACCAACACTTTTTGTTTCCAGTCTTTTGTATAACAGACATTCTCACAGGTGTGAGGTAATGTTTTATTATTGTTTTGATACGCATTTTCCTAAGAACAAGACTTGTGAATCATCTTTTCATGTGTCAACTGGAATCTGTATGTCTTCTTTGGAGCAATGTCTATTCAGATTTTCTGCCCATTTTTTCATTGGATTGGTAGTTTTTCTGTTGTTGAATTTAATGAGTTACTTATATATTTTGGATATTAATCACTTGTCATATGTCCGATATTCAAATATCTTCTATCATTCAGTAGGATGTCTTTTTGTTTCAATGATAGCTTCTTTAACTGTGAAGAAACTATTTAGTTACATTTGTTTATTTTTGTTTCCATTCCCCTTGCTGCTGGAGCCAAGTCCCTAAATATCTCCATAACTGATGTCATGGAACACATCGCTTATGTTTTCCTCTACGTATTTTATGGTTTCTAGTCTTACATCCAAATCTCTAATCAATTGAGAATAAATTTTTGTTTATTGTATCGGAGAGTGATCCAGTTTCAACCTTTAGCATGTGGCTATCTAGTTTTCCCAGTAGCATTTGTGGAAAAAACTTCCCTCTTTTCATCAGATGCTCTTGGCTACTTTGTCATTAATAAATTTATCATACATATGCAATTTATTTCTGAGGTTCAGTTGCATTCTTCATATATGTGTATACGTTTTCCTTTCAGTATCATATAGATTTTTATTACTATTACTCTGTAGTATAGCTCAAATTAAGGAGTGTTATACACCCACTTCTGTTCGTTTTTTCATGATTGCTTTAACAATTTGGGTTTTTTTTTGATTCCATACAAATGTTATTTTTATTCTGTATCCTCAAGAAATGCCAATAGAATTTCAATGGGACTTTCCTTAAATTTGTATATTATTTTAAGTAAGATGGCTATTTTAGCAATGCCAATTTTTCCTAACCATGAGTATGGAATATCTTCAATATCTTTCTATTTTCTACTTCTTTTAACAATGTCAAAGTTCTCATTTCACCTCCTTTATTAAGTTTATTCCAATGTACATAATTCCTTTGGTGTCTATTGCAAATTTTATCGTTTTCTTAAATGTTTTCTCTTTTATCTCATTTTTTTTGCATATAAATGTGCAACAGATTTTTTATATTAATTTTGTAGTCTGCCATTTTACTGTATTTTTTTTATTAATTCTAATAATATTTGTGGAGTCCTAAGGGTTTTTTATGTATAGTCTTACCTCATGTTCAAATAGTGATAGCCTTACTTCTTCTTTTCTAAATTGGATTTTTTTCATTTTCCTTCTTGCTCTGGCTATGACCTCCAATATGATGTGGAATAGGAGTGGGGAACTTTCATGAAAGACTTCCAGTTTTTCACCATTGTGTATATTGGCTGTGGTTTTATCATAAATAGTCTTTATTATGTTGAGGTATTTTCCTTTCATCCTTATTTTATTGGAAGTTTTCATAACAAATCAATGCTTAAATGTATCAAATGATTTCTCAGGTCTATTGATACAGTATGATTTATTTTTCTCTTCCCTTGGTTGATGTGGTATTACATTAAAGGATTTGCATATGTTCAACCATATTTGCATTATTGGAACAAATCCTGTTTGATTATGTTAAATGATTCCTTTGATGTATTGATGAATTCAGTTGGCTAACATTTTGTTGAGTATTTTTGCATCTGTGTTCATAAGAGATGTTGGTTTTAACTTCCTTTTCTTGTGATGTCCTTGTTGCCTTTTGGTATCAGTGTAATGTTAGCTTTATGGAAAATGTTTGGAAGTACTTCTTCAATTTTTTTTTGAATAAGTTTGAGAATAATAGGCATTAATTCTTCTCTGAAGTGTTGATAAAACCCACTAGTAAAACCATCTGGTCCTAGGCTTGTATTTTTGGAGAAACTTTGATTACTTCTTCAATCTACTTTTTGATATGAGTCTTTTTAGGTTTTTCATTACTTCTAGATTCAGTTTTGATGCAATATATACTTCTAAAAATTTGTTCATGTCTTCTAGGTTGTTCAATTTATTGATATATATAGCTACTTGATATAGATAGCTACTTGACCATAGTCGTCTCTTATGATGCTTTGTATTTCTGAGTTATCGGATGTAAATTCTCCTTTTCATTACCTATTCTAGTTATTTGAGTTTGCTTGTTTTTTTTGCCTGGTGACCCCAGTGAGACTAGTTTTTCAATTTTGTTTACCTTTCCAAGGAATTAGCTTTTGTTTTCATTTATCTTCTGAATTATCTTTTTCATTTTTATTTCATTTATTTTTATTCAAATTTTTATTATTTTTTTTCTACTGACCTTGGCTTCTATTTTTCTTCTTTTTCTAGTTGCTTAGGTGTTGGATTAGATTGTTTATTTGAGATCTTTCCTGTTACTTGAGGTAGGCGTCAATTGCTAATAATATTCCTCTTATTGCTTTTGCTATTTTCCATAATTTCTGATAGCTTGTGTATTCATTCTAATTTATTACCAAGTGCTTTTTAAATTTATCTTTTAATTTCCTCTTTTATCCAAAAGGCATTCAGAAATATGTTGTTTATCCTCCACATAATTGGAATTGGGAATTTTCCAGTTTCTTTTGGAGATTGATTTTTAGTTTTATGTCTGTGATCAGAGAAGGTGTGTGGTATGATGTCAATCACTGGAAATATGTTGACACTTGTTTTACTTCCCAATATATGATCTATCCGTGAGAATTTTTCATGAGTAATTAAGAAAAATGTGAATTCTGCAGATATTTGTTGAATTTTCCTATAAATGTCTGTTAAACACATCTATTCCAATTCTTCATATCAGGCTGTCATTTCATTGTTAATTTTCTGAATTTTAGATTTCTCCATTGTTGTAGTGGGGTGTTGACATCCATTATTATTGTTGTATTGCTATTAATGTTTCTCTTTAATTCAGTTAATAATTGCTTTATGTATTGTGATGATCCCTCATTTGGTGTGTTTATATTGATAACTGTTAAGGCTACTTGCTGAATTGACTCCTTAATCATTATGTAATGTCCATCCTGTCTTTTGTTACTTTCTTTAGCTGAAATTCTGTATTATCTGTTATAACTACTGTCTACTTTTTTGAGGTTACCGTTTGATTATTGTATTGCTTTATAAACTTTTACTTTGGCTTTATTTGTTTTTAGAACATAGATTTGTTTCATACATGAAGCAAATAATTGGTTTTTGTTTTTTAATCCATTCGACCACTCTATGCCTTTTGATTGGTGAGTTCAGTTCATTCACATTTAGGGTGATCATTGATATATAACTGTCTATTGCCATTTTGGTATTCGTGTTCTAGGTGTTATTGTAGACTGTTGCTGTACCTTAGTTCTCTCATTCTTTTCTATTATGCTTTAAAAATTTATGTTGTATTTGATTTCTTCTTTTATATTATTCATTTTTTCTTTGGATTTATGTTTGTGGTTACCCTGGGGTTTTCATATGATTTTCATTCTTATAACTTTTTTAAAATTGAAACCAATTTATTACTTTTAAAAATATTTTTACTACTGCTTTTGTTTACACTGTATATTCATTTTAGCATATTGAAATTGCATCTCAGTCTATGAGTATTTCCCACTGCACTTGCTCCCAAAGTTCTAGTGTCCCTTACCATTACCTTGTTTCCTCTTTCCTTTCTACCTTACTGATAGCCACTGTCTTGTGTCCTAGGAATATTGTTAGGGTATGTCTGTTTGCTTATTTTGTTTCCTATATTATATTTCATATATGAGTGAAAGCATCCTATATTTCTCTTTTTCTTTCTGACTTATTTCATTTGGCATAATCTTCTCCAGTTCCACTCAGATTGTTGCAAAGGGTAGAACTTCTTTCATAACAGCTGCAGAAAATTTCCATGGCATATACATACCGTAGCTTCTTTATCATGTCACCTTTTGATGAATATTTAAGTTGCTATTGTGAGCTTCACTGCTATGAACATAGAGGTACTAATTTTTTTCCTGATAAGAGATTTTGTATTCTCTGGGAATATACCTAGAAGTGAAATTGCCAGATCAAATTGTAGATCCTGACAGCACATTCATTTTGAGCTCATTCCAACAGTTTACATTTTTATTCTTCTCCCAACATGTCATTTTTCATTAATCCTCCTGCTTCTAAATGGGGTTTCTTCTCATTTTATAGAATTTCAGTTAGTGTTTCTTGTAAGAATGGTTTAGTTGTGATAAATTCCTCAAACTTTTATTTATCTATAAAGCTCTTATTACTCTTTCAATTCTAAGTGATAAACTCACAATACAGTTTTCTTGGTTAGAAACTCCTTTCCTTCAACATTCTTAATATATCACCTGAGTCTTCTCTTGCTTGTGAACTTTCTGATGAGAAATACAGTCATATGGGTTCTCCCTTTTATGTAACTATTTTTATCTCACTGCATTTAACTCTCTTTTTGCTGGTTTTTGTCATTGCAATTACAATGTGTCTTTGTGCATATCTCTTTGGATTTCTTTTGTTTGGAACTCTTTGAGCTTCTTGGATCATGATGTCTATTTCCTCTCCTAATTTAGAGTTTCTCTACTATTATTTCTTCAAATTAGATTCAGGCTCCTCTCTCTCTCTCTCTCTCTCTCTCATCTCCTTCTGGGAACCCTGTGAGTTGATGCTGTTCTTCTTGATGTTATTCCATACTCTTGCATTCTGTCTTTATTTCTTTTAATTATTTTTTCTTTGCTGAGTTGTCCCATCTTCTAGTTCAATGATTTCATTGGAGGATTCTTCCAGTCTACTGTTGAGCACCTCTGCTGTGTTATTTATCTAAAATTGTGTTATTTGGCTCTATGAATTGTGTTTGAGGCTCCCTCACAGTTTCTATATATATGTTGTAGTTCTTATTTTGGTTTTCTAGTTTTCTCCTGATTTTTATGAGCATCATTAAACCTTTGCTTTAAAATCTTCTGGAAGTACACTTTTTTAATTCTGCTAAATCCAGATTTTGCCCTGGTGTTTTGTTTTGTTCCATTCTTTGGGTTTATTTCTGTGTCTCATTAGTCTGTTTGGTACTCTGTGTTTGTGTTTGTGTGTGTCAGTGTCTGTGTGTGTGTATGTGTGTTTTAAGCTATATGATATTCCTTCCCTGCCTTGATGTAATAGCCTTATATTAGGGTATTAGGCAGCAGAGGATAAGACCAGAATGCTGAGCTTTCCATTGTTATATAACCTCTGCACCAGTATGAATATTTGGTGCTCTGGAGCTAGTGCAGTTTAGTGGTTCAAGAGTCCAACTTTCAGAATTAGAGTCTTGGCAGAAAACTAAATATTTCCCCCAGAGTCACAAACATAAACAGCAAGGCATAAAAAGAGAGATCCAGGAAATACAGACCCAAGCCACAAGCAGGCCACATTCCAAACAGAGGTCATTAGTGAGAGAGAGTTGGGTATCTCCTGGTGTCAGAACCAGTTACAGCAAAGCACACTCCTTCTGTCTCTCAGTCTTCTGACTAGACTAAAGCCCCAGCTTTAAGATCTAGGGATAGGAGCTCTAGCAAATAACACTCAGATATGTAAAACTGTTTAGCAGTTGCCTCATGTGGGTACACTGCTGCTATTTCCCTGGAGCCTCTCTAATGATCCTGCCTGAGATCCCTATAGAACTCTTGTTGCAAGAAATCACTCAGCTATCTATACCAGGGTTGCAGACCCATCTCACAGTCCCCATCCTGGGTAGGAAATCTTTGTTTCAGCAATCTTTAAAGTAGAAGCTGTAAGCACAAACTACAGGGTACCACAAGTGAGGCAGTGTTGGAACAAGCAGGGTATTTTACTACCACACTCTTGCTTTCATATGGCAGCCTCCAATGTCGGTGCCAAGCAGAGAAGGAAGCACAAGAAAGGTTGCTCAATTGCATTTCAGGTAGATTATCCTTCTGTCTTATTCCTTACGTTAATGTTTTTGGATCAGCAAGTCAAAATCTGCATTAGGTCTATGTGCACTTCATCAGCTCACCATTCTCTCTGTCCTGTGTTTTTTACTCCCAGAGTCCTGTTGTTTTCCAAGTAAAACTTCCTGCCAGTTGGACACACTTGTGGGTTAGTTACCATATTTGGAAGTACTCACTGAGAGGGTAACCACTTCAGCTCCAGGAGGAGGGTCTGGATCATTAGTCCCTCTAGAGAAACCCTAGTGTCTTAGTATTGGGCAGTTTTGATGCAAAGACTATTTGGTTTCTCCAAACATTTATAAAGACGTGTCCCTCCTCTTTTGGGAAATACTGGTCTCTCTTTTTCAAAGGTCATGGTTGTTAAATGGGTATAGTTTTATTGTGCCTGTAGGAAGGAGATGAGCTCCTCCAGTGTGCCATCTTGGAATTATCTCTGGCTTCCTCTATTTTCAACAGCCATTTACTAAACTGTCTATTTCTCTTCTTCTCTGTGACTTGTAAGGCTCATTATGCTTTAAACTTGGAAATTAATAATTAGTAATCGTTTTGGTATAGAGATCTCATGTACTGCAACATCAAAAAACCCTAAGTAACTCAGTAAAAAAAATAATTTAGCAGAATATATGATTAACTACTGCTCCAAAGAAGCCATACAAATGTTCAACAGGCACATGAAAAATGCTCATCATCATTTATCATTAGAGAAATGCAAATCAAATTCTCAATGAAATATCACCTCATACCTGTGAGTGTGGCTTATATTAAATAGACTGGAAACAATGTATATAAGTGAAGATATGGATAAAAAGTAACTCTATGACAAACAATATGAGATTCCTCAAAGAAAAATGGAACTACTATTGAACCAGTCATTCCATATCTATGGATATATCTGAAAAACACATAACCAGTAGTAAGAAAAGTTACCTGCCTCCCTATGTTAATAGAAGCACAATTCATATTAACTATGACACGACTTCACCCTAAATGCTCAAATGTGGAAAACTGGATAAAAAAAATGTGGTATTTATATTCAGTACAAATTTATTTGAAAAACAAAAAAGTGAAGTCTTGTCTTTTGCAAAAACCTGAATAGAATTTGAGATGATTCAAAATATGCAAAATAAGTTGAAAGTAATAGAAAAATATCAGAATATTTAACTTATATGTAGAAAAAAAAGAAGCAAAATAAAGAAAAACTAACACATGCAAAAAAAGCCTCTCATAATTCTCAAATCAAGACTATGGAGTTACCAAAAGGAAGGACTGTGAAGAGGGAGAGAGCCTAGGGTTCAAGGAATACTTAATGAAAGAGGTGACTGGAAGCAGAACACTGGTTGTAGGCGCAAGGTGATATACATATTAACTAAAGTGTGACTCTATTCTCCAGAAACTTATGTAGTATGGCAATTAGAAAGTATTTTTTTAAACTCCAACCCAAGACGTGACTTGTCTTTCTCTTCTCCTTTCCCCACCTGGCATCCTTTCCATCATAAATCCCTATAAACTTTCATGGCCTATTTCCATTCCTCTTCTAGGTAGTAGAATTTATTCCTGACACAACTTGGGGCTCTATGTTATATAAAAGTTGCCTACAGGATCTTTCCCCTATGTGAGAGAAACAAGGCAAAAAATACAAAATCATTAATCTTTATAGCATGTCTTTCATGTGGCAGACACAATGCCAAAAGATAAATGTTATCCAATTCAATCCTTAAAACAATATATGTGACATTGTTTTCAACATTTCACAAAAAGAATCTGAAGCTTGAACTCAATTTTATTCAAATCCCAATCCCATACATTATGCTGCACCCAAAATGCTCACTTGACTGATCAAATTGAAAATCTCAGTAGGTTGTAGAAAGAAGCACATTGGGTGGGGTTGCTAACATATTTCCAAACAACACTAAAGTTCAAAATGAGAATGGTGATTAAGCACAAGAACTAGAAAAAAAGTTCAATAGAATGTTTTATTAAAAATAGACTCCACTATGTTAATAGAAGCCCAATACCTTCACTGAAAATCCATGGTTCTGCAAATGACTTCTGGCTTGATCATTTTGAAGAGCTTGACCAGTTGTTGGAATTAGTTTGCTAGATTACCACTCTACTAAGTTTTAGAAAAATCATTTGTATTTACACTGAGAGTACAAATAGAAAGTGTATGATAATAAATGAAGGATGTTTGAGCAGATTTCAAGCAATAGAGCTAAATTTGGTGACCTTAGTGGTTCATAAGTGAATAAGTTAGAGATTTAGTAGACAGTAACTCAAAATTCTATAATAAAAAAATAGAAAAAAGACAAAAGATATTCTCATGTCATATTCTTCTTCTATGAGGTTCTTATACAAGTATGATATTTATTCTTGGGTTTCACATGCTGAAAATTGAGTACACTTCAGAGTAAAAAGAGGACTTAAAAACACAAGCTAGAAATTGAGTTTGTAATTAATTCTCAATGAGTATTATATTGTATTCTTCTATAAGGATCAAAGCACTTAGCTAGAAACTTCTAATGCTACAAAGCAGACAAAAAAATAAATGCAAATATTTTTAAATTAAGAAAACGAAACAGTAGATACTTTGCTAGGTCATTTACACATGTCATTTAAAACTCACATTTAAGCTGTGAGCTTTCTCGTGGTTAAAAATGAAAAAGTTAAGTCTGGGAAAAGTTAAATGATTTATTCCAAGTCTCACACCTAAAAATGTGGTAGAACAAAGACTCAAATTCTAATGTTTGGAAATTTGAAATATGGCTATGAAAGTCAAGCATATGGCACACCCTGGTAGAGTAGCAGTTTGGTCAGCCTCATTAGACTGAGAGTGAAGTTCGTGGACCTGAGCTGGTTAAACAACCAAGATGTACAACTAAATAAAGTTCTTTTCGTCCTCTCTCTTCCTGCCTGCATGCCTCTTCTTGCCTTCATTCATGCCTGTACCTATCCTTTGGGAAAAAAAAAATGTCTAGCATTAAAAAAAAAGATATACATAAGGAGGTGAAGGGAAAAAGGGGAAATAACTGATAGGAACTGAAGTCGAAGAAATAGATACAAACCAGATAACAAGAGCTTCATATATGGAGTTTTGAGTGCATCTAAATGAAGGTCACTATAAAGTTTTTATACAGGAAGGGAATGTTTAAATTCTTGTTCAAATAGTAGCTATGATAGCTTTATGGCAGATGTAAGGATTTATAGTATAGTGGATAGAGAAGGATCTGATTAAGTCAGTGTTATTTGGAAAGAATAATAGATTTGATAATATTTTTAAAAGTTAATTTAGAAAGTGGAATTAATAGACTAAGGTGACTACTTGAATGTCAGTTGTGAAAGAGAGCAGGAAATGTATGAAGACTTCCAGCTTCTACCTTGAGTTGTCATTAGAATATAATACAAAGGGATTCAAAAAAGAAAAGGATATTTTGAGCTGACTTTCAGACTTGTTAAGTTTAAATTAGCTCTAGAAAATGCGGTGAAGATTTTTAGTAGGCAATTGTATGTATAGGTTCACAACTCAAGAGAAGACAAATTTTTATATGAATTTGAAGTAAAGGTTTTTTTAGATAGTAGTTAAAATTGTAGGAGAGGATGACCTTAGTCAAGGAAAGCATTTGAAATGAAGACTGCAACAAGTTCCTTAGAGATACAAAAGTTTTAATGGCAGGGGGAGTAAGGGGAAAGAATACTGTCACAGCATCTTCTATATGACAAGTATTTTGCCAGGTGCTTTACATATTCCATCAGTGAAATAGAGTGGAGAGGAAGTCTGAAGACAGAGCTTCAGGAAGGAAGCAGTTGTCAACAAAATCAAATGTGCAATATCAATTAAGAAAAGCATTGAATAAATTTGGCAGTTAGTAGATCATTGGTCATTTTGGCATAGTAATGTGGGAGAAAGTGAGAGGGAAATAATTTAGGAGTTGAAAAAGTATAGGATATTTTGGAGACTTTTTATTTTTAATTAGCAAGACTCTTGGTTGGTAACAATAAAGAATGTCTAGGATGAAGTCAACAAGACCCAACATAGCAGCCATCAAACTATAAGAGATATACAGAACTGGGCACAGCAATGCCTATCTTGAGTTGTACCATTGGTCATATAAACACATCATTGTTATCCTCTTCGGATCCTTCTGAACTTTAACTATTGACTTTAAGAATTTGATTACCTTTAGGTCAGTGACCATGAGTAATGCATTATCTTCAGCTCAGCCTTTACTGATGGTCCCTATTTATTCATATTTATATTTTTGCTTGAGTCAGTTGGCCACTGGTTCTTACAACTTATTTGTATTAAGACCATTTCACATCATTATACACAGAAATATAAATCCAAGTATTGGTTGCTTTCTGAGTAATCCAAACAATTCAGCATTTTCTGTTCTGCTCCATGAGAGATTTCACGACGGCCTGTCACTGCTAGGTAGCACCATTTTAACCAGTTTACAATAACTCATGTTAAAAAAACAAGGAAGCTATATATTGGTTGGGACAATTATATTCTTAGGTTTAGACATATCGTTTATAGTAAAACATCATTCAAATTTAAAGCATTCAATTTTTTCCTATTTCATTTCATTTCTTGCTGTATTCCCTGTCCTTCCTCATTCTCCAGAACTACTGTCAATGTGATGACAAATGCGTGTTTCACAAGCTGTCTTTTTGCTGTCTGTTCTTTACTTCTCTTTCCTATTGTGCTAGATAGAGTAACCAAAGATGATGGAAAGCAAATATTTTTTTCACATTTCAGTTTTCTTTTGTCATTATTAAAAACACAAACCACCATATGGAAAAGTAGTTACTTAACTCAAAATCTTATATGTGACTGATTGTAGATGTACTTATCTCTCTAACAGTTTTTTACCCCAGTCACTACCTCAAAATGCCTTTATCTGTGTATCTGTAAGTCTAAGGATAGGTTTTACAAATAATGGTTAATGTGTGTTTTTTCACATTTGAAAAGTAATAGTATTTATACTTATTAAAGCTTTGCTTTTAACTTTTAATTAGTCTTTATAATAATAATTACAATTTTTCTGCTGCACACTCTACAATTGTTAACTTTGTAGAAACACAGAAATTTGGTAATTAGCACTCAGACCACTAATGAAAATGTGAAAGCACTGAAGTTACAAATAGATGTAATGGCAATTTCTGACTTTCGATGATTCATATTTTTTGGCTTTGCAAAAGTAAACAAATTTACTGAAGCCACCATTCAAAATTAGAACGCTAAAACTTAGGGAGTTGAAAAAGAAAAATAAGTTGGGGGTCATTTGATATATTACAATGACTGTCATAAAGAACTATTTTTAGTCATTATCTATAATACTTAAATATGAATTTTACATTTCTAATTATCTCAAATTTGTTACATATATAATATATATTTCAAAATTATTGCTAAATTACTTTGTTTTAAATTGCAAGTTATTATTTATGTTATTTAGAATTGGGTACAAGTTTCATAAAATCAAAATATTGGCAAGATGTTGCCATTACAAAAATGTTGGAAACCGCTGGACTTGATGTGCACAAATTTCTGTTTTGAAATCTCACAAATTCTCTCATTGGTTGTCCAAATCAAATCAGATCATATGACAGAAGATTTATTTTGCATTTTCTGGGCTAGTTTCAAACTATCCATATTGTTTTAGCAGCTAACAAGTGAATAGAAGTAAAATAAAAATATTGTGTTTATAAAATGAACAAGATTAGCAGGATGATGTGGATAGTGAATGGTATTTCAAAACCACATGTATAAATCTTTAAGACCACATGACCAGAAACCACTTAGCCACATTACTGTTGCCTCATTTTAATACAGCTATACAATTCTTCAGCAGCTTTCATGCCTACTCCCACCATACATACTCACTGTCTGAACTGTCTAGAGCCAGCAGAGAGCTGGAGTCTTGCCTAAAAAAAAAACATCATTTCAGGTGGTGAGAGAGGAAACATTTTCTTATGTTCAGAGCAAGATTTTAAGTCTTTTGCACTTCGTTTAAATCAGAAAAAAAATACACACTCACAAGCAAGCTTTTAACTGAAAGGTTAGCTTGCCTGCAAAGTCTGAATACTACCTGAATCACAGAAACTTCAAAAAAGTCTATAGGCACAGAGATCTGGATAAAGTCACAAGACTATTAAAAAATGCTATAGGCTTTAGATTTTGATGAAATTCAAAAGCTGATATTTTCATTTGAAAGTATAATTTTCAAAGGAGAAAAAGAGCTGGCTAAAAGGAAGTAAACAATTTTACTTCACTGATTTTACTGAGCAGTCTTGGCTATATTTAAGACTGTGTATCAGTAACATGGCAAAAAAATTGTTTTAAATGGCACGCACTTACATGACTACAAAGAAAAAATAAAAGGTAGCTACAACTGTGTGTACTCTAGCCAGTATCTTATATTAACATATTTGAACATCAGTTGTGAGAGGACAGCCAAGCGATTTCCTTCCATATAAACTGTCTCTTGAACACTGGCATTAGTGTCTGATTATGGCATGGAGAAAAGTCACTGTTATTCTGCTTTTATTCTTTATCTGAAGAACCAGAGGGAAGAAAATATTGAGAAGATTGTGGACACAGAAAATAGTTCACATTGAGTTCTACTTCTCCCCAAGTTGTGCTATAAAGCATAGTTTTTGCTTTAATATTCTCCAATTACAGCTGTAACCTCAGGATTAGTACATGATTTTTATGCCTTTATGTAACCCAAATAAATCATAGGGCCCTATGTGGCCCAATCTATAAAAGGAGTTTCGTTTTAAAGATAAATGTTAGAAGGTCTAGAATGGCCTAGATTTACCCAGCACTTTACACAGAAATAGCGACCAAAATTTGATATATACACATTCTTCTATTTTATGTTCAAATTTTCTTGTCATAACAGCCATTAACATTTTTTCATGCTTTTTCTCCTCTACTAAGTTATTTCATTGCCTTGATGGTTTATCTATTCACTTCCTCCTTCCTTATCCTATTTAACATGGCTAGCCTTCTGAGCAGACATTATCTCGCATAGATCTCTTTCCATTCACAGGCAACTCTAGAAATATTAGTAATCCAATACCTTATTTCTCTCATCTTGGTGACTGTGTTTCTTCCCATACTGACTTTTCTTTTGTAAGAAAATGTCATGAAACATCCTCTACTTAGATTTGAAACTCTCAATAATAGCTAATACAACTCAAGGGCATTTTAGGCATTTAAAACTGATGGCTGAAAAATGTACATCTAGTACTTGTTTCTTATTCAGGAACTACTTCCAGTTCCTCATTTTTCCCATGCCATAGTAGCAAAAAAGTAACAGTGTTCTTCTCAATAATGAATGTTAAAATAAACTTACATCTCATGATTTCTAAAATATAATCCATGTGATAAACAATGCAGGGATATTAAAAGACTAGTTAGACCTAGAGAAATACTGTTCTGCATATCAAGCTGAAAATTGTGTCATACACATTAGACTGTGCAGCAGCCTCTGTCTGAGATACATGCCCATCCTCTTGGGTATCCTGGTGTGAAGAGAACATTCACAAATGAATGCAGAATTCACATGCATATATGTACATCACTCCTATGAAGAAGAAGATATTAGGTTATGTCTTCATCTTCCACATTGTTAAAAAGCATTAAATGGCATAAACAAGCCAAAATATTTTCCATAAAAAACTAAATTAATAAGATATACTTTTTGCTGCATATTTACTTTTAATAACATTTTATATTGCTCAATAATACAAGGTTTATATTATTTGAATATGCTGCAAATGATAGTAGCAGAAAGCGTACTAGAAGTAGCTTTGGTGTTTGCTTAGAAAAATAGCAAGAATCATACTGAGTGGGTCCAGTATAATCCATGCCTCCTAATATCAGCTCATGAACTGTCTTTTCTTACATTTCCCTAAATTCCTATTATTTCTTATACTGATTTTTCCAAACAGACCTTCTCTTTATTCCCAAACCCACAGTTCATGTTCTGTCTTCAAAAATACTCCTACGAGAAACCTCACTATTTCTAAGAAAACTGAGAGGTGTACACTTCTGTGTATTTTATCCTCTCCATGTCAAAATATGTTTTTCTATTATCTAATGTCTGTTATGTGTCAGACATTGTGCTGAGTGATTTACATATATTATCTCATTGATTTTCCACAATAACCAACTGAAGAATGTGCTGTCAGCATCACTGCTTTATAAGAATGAAAGTGAAATTATTGGGTTTAAGTCCTCACCAAAAATAGCAGAATGAGAAACTGGTAGAACCACAAAGTATGTGTCAATCACACAAAACTATTTGTGTGTTATTTTTAAGACCTGGGTATGAGTACTTGTTGATTTTTGTGTCTATATTAGTCTAGTCTAGAAAAAAATTAACATAACAAGCCACCAAGGAGAGATGTTCTCCTTCCCATCCAGCCCATCCCCACATTTATGCACAGAGAAAGTTGACCAACAGTCAGAAAGGAGAAGCTCTACCACTTGACCTCTATGGGTAGATCAACCACATTCACCAACTACCATTGATCTCAACAAGTCCACTCACCAGCTAAAGGGGGCTATTAAGTTACCTTGAGTCAAAAGGAACAGCACAACTACCACTGGATGGAGTGACCCATTCTTAACTATTTGCTGAACTGACACACTCATCTTTGCATGAGGGACTCTGCCCACAGTTGCACTAAGTGAATTAGCTCAACAACAAGGAATGACTCTACAGGAATACCACACCATTGCTCACAGCCACCACCACGTAGGAAGCGAGAGAGAGAGAGAGAGAGAGAGAGAGAGAGAGAGAGAGAGAGAGAGAGAGAGAGAGAGAGAGAGAGAGAGAGAGAAATATAAAGTC
>RJWH01008862.1:0-26952 GCA_004363575.1 Solenodon paradoxus | reverse complement strand
GAATGAAGGCAAGCAGGCAGTCATGCAGGAAGAGAGAGAGGAAGAAGCACTTTATTGATTTATATTGGTTTGTACATCTTGTTTGTTCCCCAGGCCCCAGGACATGAACAAGGGTCCTTGGCATGTATATGGGTTGCATTCGATTGGAGGTAGCAGAACTAACCACTACTCTAATGCATGTCCTCTGCCCAATTTTTAATTGGTTTTCAATTTTTGCAATTGATGTACACATTATTTATATTTTGGATAAGAATTCCTTATCAAATAAACTACTTTAAATGTTTTCTCTCATTAAGTTAGTTGACTTTTCCTTTTGTCAAATGTTTACTTTGCTATGTAGAAATGGTTCAGTGTGATATAGTCTCTTCTGCATATCTGCTTTTGGTGTGAAAATAAATAAAAATAACCACCATGACTGATATCAAGGAGGTTATTGTGCATATTTTCTACCCAGAACTTTAAGGTTTCAGGTCTTATGAATAAGTCTTTAATCCATTTTGAGTTAAGTTTGGGGTGTTATGTAAGAGAGTGGCCTAGTTTCAATGTTTTGCACTGGACTGTCCAGTTTCCACATCACCATTTACTGAAGAGCCTCGCCTCCCACTGTATATTTTTGGCCCCATCATCGTAAATAGAGTATAAATGTGTGGGTCTGTTTCTGGGTTGTCTCTTCCATTGAAGTATGTCTCTGTTTTTGTGCCAATATCATAGTTTGATCATTATAGCTTTGTGATACTTTTTGAAAACAGGAATCATGATATTTGCATTTTAGTTCTTATTTCTGAAGAGTATTTTCAATAGCTGGGGCCATTGTGAGTTTATATGAGTTATATATATTTTAACATAGCTATTAACATGTCATTGGAATTTTGAGAGGGATTGTATTGACTATCTACTTGGACTTGAGGGATACGAACATTTTAATAATATTAATTTTTCTTATCTATGAACATGGAATATATTTTATTTATTAAGAATTTTTTCTTTAGATCTCTCATTAACGTCTTTTGGTTTCCAGTGTACAAATGCTTCACCTCTTTGGTTCACTTTGTTCCTAGGCATTTTATGCATTCTATGTAATTGTAGATTATAAATTGTATTGTTTCATTAATTTTTATTTCTAATATTTCATTATGTGTGCAGAGATTCGCAATGAATTTTTGTTTATTGATATTATGTTCTGTGACATTACTGAATTTGATCTTAGTCCTAATAGTATTTTTGTGTAGTCTCCAGGATTTTCTATGTAAGTAATGTGATATTCGAATACTAACAGCTTTACCTCTTCCTTTCCAATTTGGATGCCTTTAATTTATTTTTCTTGTCTGATATGCTAAGTCTTCTTGTAGTATTCTGAGTGGTGAGAGTGGGCAAATTTGCTTGTCCCTGATCTTAGTGCAAAATCTTTTATGCTCTTCATCATTTAGTATAATGTTGGCTTTTGGTCTGTCATTATGGCATTTATTAGTTGAGGCATATTACTTCTGTACCCAGTTTGCTGAATATTTTTCTCATAAATGAGTGTTGAATTTTGCTAAATATCTTTTATGCATCAATTGAGATGATCAGATTTTTTTTCCATCTTTTTGTAATTTGATGGAGCTCATTGACTTGTGAATATCAACCCATCCTTTTATACTTGGATAAGTCCCATTTATTAGAATGCATGATCCTTTTACTGTATTTTTAAATTTGTTTTGCTAATATTTTGTTGAAGATTTTTTTAACTCTTTTGATCAGGGATACTTATCTCTACTTTTCTTCTGAAGTCCTTGTCTTGATTTGGCATTATGGTAATGCAGACTTAAAAGGAAATATTTAAAAGCATTCCCTTGTGTTCTATTTTCTGGACAATGTTGAAAAAGATTGGTGTTAACTATGCTTTAAGTATTTCATACTAATCAGTTATTCCTATGAAATTAAGCCTACAGAAAAAAGTAGAATGGGCTTTGTACAGTTTCAGGGTTGGTGAACAGCTAAAGATTGGGAAGAAAGGTGTGCTGCTTGCCTTTTCCCCATACATGCCCTATATCTCTCTTCTGGTTATTGATTCACATGCTTCAGTATCTTTTGTAATAAATGGTGATCTAGTGAGTTAAAAATGGATAGAAATGACCAGTGAAGTGATATAACTCGAGTTTTGTCTGTTGGGAGGTATTATTATTACTGATCAAATTTCCTAATTAGTCATCAGTCTTCTCAGATTCCTCTATGATTCATAGTCTTGGTAAGTTGCACTTTTTTTTGGAACTGATTCATTTTATCTACTTTGAAAATTTGTTGGAGCATATATATTTACCCAGGAGATATTGTTGCTTAAATACCAGACCACTGCAACTATATATATAACTCTAAAATTAGTCATGGGATTTTTTAATTTCCCAGTAATTATGTTTTATTTATACCATGTTGTAATCTATTGAGTGCACAAAAGCATTATGTTAAAAAAAAGTCTACAAACTTTAATAGAAAATGATCCATTGTGGCCTGGTGGAGTAGTGGTGTGGTCATCTGCCTTTTGCTGAGCGTGCAGTCCACATACATCCCAAGGACCTGCGTTCCTGTCCTGGGACTGTGGGAACAACCAAAATGAACAACTAAATATAATAGATACTCTTTCTCTTCTCTCTTCTCGTGTGCCTCCCTTGCTCATCTTCTTTTCCACATGCACCTTTCTTTTAAATAAATAATAATCAATTATTTAGAAATTTTAACCATAATCTAATTCTTTGGTATTAGAGGGTCTTGCCTTAATGTTGATGGTTGCTTACCATTCAGGGTAGCAGTTGCAATCAAGCGGCTTTTGTTAGGGAAAGCCTTTCTATTTCCTTTCTGTCTGAAGGACAGTTTTGCTGCCTAGTATATTTTTGGCTAGTATTTTTTAACCTTTGATAAGTCATCCCACTTTTTCTGATTGTAGAGATTTATCAAAAAGTCAGATCATATCTTAATGTGGATGCCTTGTAGGTTACATATTTTTTACTTTCCTAATTGCCTCTAATAGTCTTACTGTATCATTTATTTTTGTTTTTCTCAGTGTTGTGTCTCTTGCTGTTGGTCTTTTGCATCCAGTTTACCAGTGTTCTGTTAGCTTCATAAACGTGTATGTTTCGTTGCTTTTCCAGGTTTGGAATGTTCTCAGCTGTGACATTTTTGAATAAGCTCTCTGCTCCTTTTCCCTCTTTTTGCCCTCTGGGATAATCACCATTTTGATGTTGTCTTTCCTAATGGAGTCAGATAGCCCTTATACCATTTCATTTTTTATTGTAGTACTGCTTGGTTTGCTAGTTTCATTCCCGATTCACTGACTTGCCTTTCTGAATTTTCTTGTATTTCTGAGTTTCTTCACAATAGCTTTTTAAAATTATGTTAGATCACACTCTTCTATGTATTTAAGTTAGGTTTCTTAAGAATTTTCATTCTCCTCTTATATATCTTATTTCCATGAAGTTATGTCTTGCCGTTAGGTATATGTCTCTGTTTGCATTTAGTCGGAGTAACATGATTTTTCACCCCGTCCCTCCCCTCATTTCCCTCCCCTCTTCTCCTCTCTCTTCTCCATTCTAATAGGTCCTATTAAGGCTTTAGTTTTTGGTCTTCTTTTAATTCCATGATTGCCACTGTTTTACTTTACCATGGAGACATAGGAGCAGCTTAGGTTCAATAGTTGCTGTGTCATTGGGATTTAGTTCATTAATGGTGTTAGTAATCAATGTAATTGGGAATATATGTGAAGGAGTTGAATCCTGAGTGAGTCTCTCTGATATCTTTTATCCTTGGGGTTCCAGAAATGATATTCCTTTATTCATACACCACTCAGTGCTGATTACAAGTGGCATGGGCTGTAGTTGCTCATGCTTTCTGTTTTCCTTCCCCACTGAATACCCTGTCTGTATAATGTACCTGTCTCTATGCCCTGGGATTCAGAGAGTTTAAGCCTCCACCTGTGTCCTTACTCTTCTCTCTAGAGAAAGGATTAGGTTTTCTGCTCATCTATCCTCTCTTATTCCATACCATCACCTTCCTATGCCCATACTTACCCACTTCAGACACATCCACACCAAAATGCTTGTTACTTTTTATTTTTGGTAGCCATCTTAAAGTGTGTGATATGGTTTCTCATTATACTTTTGCTTCACTTTTTCCTATAAAACAGTTATGTTGAGTGACTTTGCATATGTGTATAGGTTATCTATATATGTCTACTTTAGTTCCTGCCATTTTGGAAATGGTTGCTTTGATTTTTTTGTTGATATTTAGTTCTACATATATTCTGCATATATTTCTTATTTTATTGATACATTTTTATTCTTTTTGTGGTATTCTTTGGTGGATAATTAAAACTTGTTTTGTGATGTTCAACCTGACTATTTAAAAATTTCCTGTGCCTTAGTCATATACAAGAAATCACTGTCAAAAATCAATGTCCTAAAATGTTTTCTCTAAGGATTTTTATAAATTTAAGCCTTCCATTTAGTTATTTTTCTTTTTGAGTGAAGTTTTGTTATACTGTTAAGAATCCAAATTCATTCTTCTGAAGCAAATACTGTTTCCACTACCATTCATAAAAATAACATCCCTTTTCTACATGGAATAGTCTTGTCCATTGTATCAAAAATCATTTGAAAATATAGGCAATGATTTATTTCTGGAATCTATTCAATTCCAATTTTTATATGTTAGCTTGTATACTAACCCTATGTTGTTTTGACTATGGTAAATTTAAAATTATGTTTTGAAATCAGATAGTGTGAGTACTCCATATTTTATCTCTATTTTTCAGGATGGTTTTGGTTCTTTGAGAGCTGTTAGGTTTTCATGCAATTTCAAGATTTTCTATTTATGGAAAATATTTTTGGGTTTTTGATGGCTTATATTCAATCTGTAGGTGGTCTTGGTCAGATATTTAGCAATATTAATTATTCGCTCCACTTACATGAGCAGGGTTTCTTTTTATTTTTTACTTAATTTATTTAATCAATGTTTTATATTTTTAATTGCACAGGCTTTTCACTCCCTTGATTCAGTGCAACCCTAATTATCTTATACTTTGAATGCCAGTGTAAATGGAATTTTTTTACAATTCCCTTTTCACATTGTTCATATACTGAGCAATCCTGTAAAGGACTGAAACTGATTTTGTGTGTGTTGGACTTGCATTTTGTTATCTTTCTTAAATTTATTTATAATCATTAGTTTTATTTTGTGTAAATTTTCTGTATATAAGGTCACATCACATGCATACAGAGATATATTTACTCTTTTGTTTCCTGTTTGGATACTTATTTTTGT
Organism: Solenodon paradoxus; assembly: GCA_004363575.1. Taxonomy (NCBI): domain Eukaryota; kingdom Metazoa; phylum Chordata; class Mammalia; order Eulipotyphla; family Solenodontidae; genus Solenodon; species Solenodon paradoxus. The sequence goes on along the minus strand of RJWH01008862.1, from coordinate 21,660 downwards.
TTCTTTCCTTAATTGCTGTGTCCAGAACTTCTGGTGTAATGATGTATGTGTTAAGAAAATTGATGCTCCTGTCTTGTCTTGCAGGAAAAAGATTCAGTGTTTCACCATTAAATATGATGAGCACTGGGTTTTTCATAAATGTCTTCTAGCATTTTAGCTTCCTTTTATTGTTAGATATTTAGTATATTCATCTTTTTCATATGAAATATAAATATTAATTTATTTTATTAACTAATTTGTTGAGTATAAAATAAAAACGATCATATTTGCCATTCTGTAATACATAATTGCCTCATGCTTCTCTTTTTGGCACTCATGTCAACTCTATGCAACAAGGGAATGATACACTAATTTCAGAAATTCTTCTCATAGGATTTTCAGTAGACCTAGAATTCCAGCCTTCCTCTTTACACTGTTCCTGTTCATGTACCTGGTCGCCTTACGTAGGAACCTGCTTATCATCCTGTCTGTCATTTCTGACTCCTGTCCTCACACACCCATGTATTTCTTCCTCCCCAATCTGTTACTTGTAGACATATGTTTCAACTCCACCACCATCCCTAAGATGCTGCAGAACATCCAGACAGAAAGCAAGGTAATCTCCTAGGCAGGATGCATCACATAGATATATTTTTTCATACACTTTGGAGGATTGGACAACTTTCTCTGGACAGTTTTGTCCTATGACTGCTTTGTGGCCATCTGTCACCCCCTGGACCACGCAGTCATCATGAAGCCCTGGGTCTGTGTTTTGCTGGTTCTGGTGTCCTGGATTATGAATGCATTGCATTCCTTGTTTGAAAGCTTAATGGTGTTAAGGTGTCTTTCTGTACAGATGTGAAAATTCCACACTTTTTCTGTGAACTTAACCAGATAATCCAACTTGTCTGTTCTTACACTGTTCTTAAAATGTAGTAATATATTTTGAAACTGATCTGTTGGGTGATGGTGCCCTGACTTTTATCCTATACTCATACTCTAAGATAGCTTCCTGTATACATAGAGTCTTATCAATTCAGGGCAAGAATAAAGTGTTTTTCACCTGTGCTTCTCATATTTCAGTGGCATATTTAGTTTATTGTACAATCCTTGCATTGTATCTTAGCTCTGCTGGTTTCCAGAGCTCACACTCAAGTGTAGCAGCCTCAATAATGTACACAGTGGTCACATCCATGCTGAACCCCTTCATCTATATTCTCAGGAACAAAGACATAAAGGTGGCCCTGAAAAGATTTCTCAGAGGGAAGAATTATCTGTGATTATAGAACTCAAAGCCTGGTAGTCAGAAATTGTGAAAGAAGAATGCTATCATTTTCATTATTCTGGATTTATTTATTTTCTAAAACTTCCTCCTCCATTATGTGCTCTTGGCTCCTCTGACATGGATTAATTGGCCATACAGATGTGACTTTATTTTTAGACTCTCAGTTCTATTCCATTGTTGTTCTATTTAGATTCTAATTCAATATTGTTTTGAGGATAATTACTCTGGAGAATAGTTTGACCAGAAGTGTGATTCTTCCACTGTTCTTTTTCTACATATATCCATTTGAAAATGGTGTTGGAAAAAGCTAGAGGGAAAGAAACTACGTTATTTATAACCACCCACACAAAACAACTCATAATGGATCAAAGGTCTTTAATGTCTGATAAAAAGCATAAAACACATAAAATAAATTGTAGAAAATATTTATATGACAGGAACCTCAAAGAAGTCAGAAGTGACAATTACAGAAAATAAAATAAAAATAAAACTAATCAACTTGAACTGAATAAAATGAAAAAGTCTTAGGTATAGAAAAAGATATTACCACTAAAATTGAATGATAACCCACAGAATGGGAGTAGATATTTGCACAACAGAAATAAGACAGGAACTTAATCCCCTAAATATACAGTTAACTCAAATTTCAATAGATAAAAGGGAAAAGTCCCACACAACTTATAGGCAGAAGAGCTGAATGGACACCTTCTTACAGAAAACACACAAATGGTCTGCAGACACCTGGAAAAATACTTGACTTATTCTATGTCAGTGAAATGTAAGTAAAAAATATAATGTGATATCACCTTACACAAACAATTATGGCCTATATTCTAAAGATTAGAAAAAAGAAACTTTGTAGAGGGTGTGGGTTAAAGCAAACCTTCCTATACTGTTGTTGAGAATATAAATTAGTCAACCTCTTTGGAAAACAGTGTGGGGATACCTTGAAAAAATAAAAATGTTTCTTTCATTCAATACAGAAACCCCACTTCTTGGTGCATATCCAAGGAATACAAAACAGAAACAAGAAGTGTTTTCACCCTTATGCTCATGACAGTGCAATTCGCAATAGCCAAGGTGTGAAAACAACCTAAATGCTCATAAACAGATGACTGAATAAAGAAGCTGGGGTGTATATAATGAATGGAATTATATGCATCTGTCAAAAATGTTTTTCTTTTCTAACATTATGGATGAAAATACAGATGATTATGCTAAGTGTGATTATTTGTCTAGACTTTATTAAACTGACATTCACTGCAGTGAACATGGCTATATCTATGATAATTGAATATAACTGTTCTCTATGAAAATACTGTTTACATTTTATATCAAAGCATGTACTGCTCTCCACTAATTGATAAGCACACAGATGCTCAATTTCTGTATTTGGTTATTTAAAAAATTGTCCAAACCTCAAATATAAAGATAAAATTTTGATCTTTGAAAAATTATGAAATGTGTTTTGTGATTTTATTTTGTTCATTAGAAAAACAAGCCATTTGTGGTGAAGAAATGTTTGTTTCTAGTTTTCCCCATTATGTGGTACTTTGATAAGCATTGGAAGAAATACTTCATTATTTTATATTACATTTTAGCTAAACTTATTTCATACCCTTTTTATATTCTCAGGAGATTTGAAAAATTATGTGGAGATACAACTGGCTTCAAATATGCTGTCAGTCTAAGGTGATCAAAAGGATGCATGGAAGCCAATAAAAATGATGTACTACATACATTGCTGTGGTGTCAGGATGAGTTTTTACATTGGACTAGTGAAAGTGATGACTCCAGATTTAGTAAAAAGAAGAAAAAATACTTGGTATCATGGGCTTCTTTTGAAAAGAAATTAATCTAAGGTAAAGTCCAAATATTACAGATACAAGGCGGGGAATAACATTGGCTGAGAAGGAAAATGACAGTTGGAAAAACTCTCTAATGTTAGTTACCACAAAACTTAATGCTGTGAGTTATGTAAATTGTAGAGACATGTAAATCATATTAATAGAAATACAGGGAATACATTTAAGTGGTATGTCTTCATAGTTGAATCAGAGAGTGCAACGCTTGACTCAGACATTAATCCTGTTCTCACTGGCACTTTTTTAGCATCAGGGAAATGGCAGTTTAGTGACTTCCTTTCCAAAGGGTCTTTTCAGAGCCCCCTTTATGTCTTTGTTCCTGAGACTGTAGATGAAGGGGTTCAGCATGGGTGTGATCACCATGTACATCACTGGGACTGTTGTAGTTGAGTGTGAGCTGTGGGAACTGGCAGAGCTGTAAACTCTTAATCCTGTGAAATGAAACAGGGAGATCACTGAGAGGTGATATGCACATGTGAAAAATGTTTTATACTTCCATTGAACAGATGAGATTCCATGTTGGCAGAAACTATCTTGGAGTACAAGTAAAGGATCCAAGCCAGGGGACCACCACCCAGAAAAATAGCAAATAATTATATCACCAATTCATTGAGAATACTGTCCGAACAGGCGAGATGGACCACCTGATCGATTTCACAGAAAAAGTGAGGTATTTGTACATTTGTGCAGAAGGACAACCTCAACACCATCAAGCTGTGTAACAAGGAATCCAGAGCACACATGACCCAGGACCCTAGAACCAGCAGACACAGGAATGTAAAAAAGGTACCAGGATTCCAATCTGGAAGCTCCCAAGGTCCCATAGACTTGGGGATCCATACTAGTTACATTAATTTTTGCCTTTAAAGGAACATGAAATGACTTTCAATAGGGAGAGAGAGGAGAGTGAGAGTGAGAGAGTGAGGAGAGAACCAGGATGGGATAGGAAGGGATAGGATGAGGGTGAAATAGATGTAGTAGTTCTGGGGCTCCATTAGTGTGACCCTGAGTACTTAAATGTCAAACATGCCTGCTTTTGGCAACATTCTGACTGATTATATTGTCTTGATGCTTATCAAACATAATATTAGAGCAAAATAACTTTGGTCTCAGGACAAAACTTATTTTTCAGTGTACACCCTGGGTAGTTCAATTATTAAGAAAAAATGGACAAAAGAAATAAATCAACAATTCACAAGAGGAAATAATTAAAAATTGACAGTTTTATATACATTTTTATATAAAGCAATAGATTTTTTCTGTGCCTATTACAAATATTTTTTAAGTGTATATAGTAGATGAGACAAAACTCTGTCTCTTATATTTTATGTGACACCTTTTTGTTATTTTGGACTTTAGAGTGACATCTGATTTTTGTTGTGCTTTTGACCAATCTCTAGTCCTGGTTTGATTTCACTCAAACATTCATTATTCACCATAGATTATGATCTATAAGATCATGCAAACCTCATGAGATTGCAAAACTTTTACACTGTGTAAGTTTCTTCAGTTTTTTCAAGAACATAATGATATACCTACATTCATTACAGTATATTGTGACTTCAACATTATAATATAAGGACTTCACCTGCCTTGTTCACCTTTGTTTTTCAACAAAGTTATGGATAATATGTGCACTTGCAGAGATAAAAATTTAGCAGAATGAGAAGTTTCCGGACAAAAATCATGACAGCAAATAAAATCATGTAGTCTATACACCAGTATACATTCGTTGGAGCATCAAAAGTAAATAAAAAATTTCAAAGAGGATTTAAGTAATATCAATATGACTTACAAATTAGCAAGGACTTTGACTTAAGACAACACATGACCAATGTACATAGAAATTTCTCACATTGTACAGCTATTATAAAAACATTTTGGGAATGAATAAGCAATTAAATGACAATATATAGATATTTAATATCTGACAAAGTTTTATTTCAATCTAGTCAGAAAATGTTTTATAAAAGATGATATAAATAATTCTCTGGAAGGTAATGAATTGGCTCTATTTCACACATTTTTGTCTATGTTTATTTAAAATTTTCAATTATCTAAAATTATTTCATTTCTTTAAATTGCTATATTTTTTTAAGCTAATGTTTTTGCACCTCAATCTGTGCATTTCTATTATAACTCGTAGGCCATGAAAAGTCATGGCAAAGAATAGATTTTTGATGAACATGTGAAAATAAACACATGAAATCTTTATCCTAATTAATGTAAGAAAATTAGAAGTAAGATAGTAGCCATATTTACCAATATAAACTTGAAAATGATTCATAGGGAAAATATCCAACCTAAATTCAATTGAGAAACAAGATTCTGTAGAAATCACTTGAAATGCTGTTACAGAAAAATAGTCACATAATGCATAGACTTGTAACAAATAGGAAATGAGCATGAGAATCAGATAGAAATCCTTTTTAAACCTGACCTTTAGTTTAAAGAATAACAAGAATTTTCTTCCACCCTCACCAGACTGGGGAGAAATGTAGATGGTAGGATTTATGGGGTTGGAATTTTAAAGAGTACAAAAGGACACTGAACTCAGAACTGTGAACTGTTAAAATTGTGGACACAACCTGAAGACAGACGTGTGTGTGTGTATATACACACATATACTTTAATTTTGGTTTTCAGTCTCCACACTATTCACCTTCACTCTCAGAGATGGAATGTGTCCCCTCCTGTAAGATGTTTAGAGCATCCCTGGGTCCACCGACCCACCCTTGTTTGGTTGCCTGTGGTGTGTCTGAATATTGCTCTAAATACCCTGGGGACATCACTCCTTTGGTGGAAATTCAGTCTTAATTATCTCCCCCTAAATTGATGTATTGACATTCTAATATTTAGTGAAAAAGAAAATGAAATACCATTCACATTGTAAATGGCACAGCCACACCATAAAATGTATGCAGCACAGGCTGATGAACCTACATTTTTGTTAGGTGATTAGCGAGATACCTGTAAGGTACTTTTGAATAAACAGGGAAGGTAGAATATTGGATAGCATGATTAATGTCCAGACCATATGGCACCCTGGATGCTCAATATGTCCTTCTAAACATTGAATTTAAAGTTTGAGAGCACTAGCAGTCTGTTGTTGGGTGTGACATAAATTTCACACAGTGATCTGCATTTCAGCATCTTAAGCACATAGTAATGTCAACATAAGACATAACAAAACAATGGAGAAAACCTGTAATGTGTGAGGATGTTTGCATGTATCACATAGAAAACATTTAACTTTGAAATGACTTACGACAAAATGACTATAATCTAAAATAAGCAAGTGGAAGAAAAGATATCCCATAATTTAATGACAGTGTCATGGGTTATTGATTAGAGATATCACTAGAAAAGACTTAGACATAAAAGAATAAATCAGAAAATACTTTAAAATGTGAGACAGATGCAGTATCTATGTTCTAATTAATTTTAAAAGGAAAGGTAGGGGCAGGAATGAAGGCAATATGCAGGCAGTAAGAAAGTGTGATGACAAAAAATCATTTTGTCTTATTTAGTTCTTGATCTTGGTTTCCTCCTAGCCCTGGGTCTTGAACCAAGAACCTTGGATTGCATGTGGACTGACTGAGTGGAATGAACTTCTAGGTCACTAGGGCATACCTTAAATTGTTTCTTTAATGCAAGGAAATTGGGTTCAAATATGTGCATAGATGAAACGTAACTGCGAGTCTAACATAATGTCGAATGCATTCAAAATGATGTCTTCAGATGATTCAATATTTGGCAATTGCAGAAGAACAAAAGGATCAGGAATAACGGAGATACGGACAGAAGTTGGAAATGCGTGTAACGTATGATTTACAAGCACCGGGTATCTGAAAGATATAAATTTTTATTTTTGTGAGAGCTTTTGTTTCAGTTATAAAAAATCAAAATAATCAATGGAAAGTAATACATAATATGACTTGTGCATTTTAGTACACACAATTTTTAATTTACGCTTTATGAACAAGTATACACAAAAGTTGTCATATCTTTGTTGAATGAATTCAATAAAAACTTAAGTAGCAATGAAGAACTCATTATATGGAATCAAAGAACTCACAAAGAATATTTTCAATAGAGCCATTAATTGGCTTACTAACCCATGCATATGTAATCAAGGCAAAGTAAGTTCATTAACTTGCTCTTTTTCCTTTCCTAAATAAAATACCTTTTAACTTGAATATCAAGAGAGAGGCAGTATGTTCAATGTATATCACAGGTATTTCTGCTCCAAAATAATGTTGCCAATCATGATTGGTTAATTATTTGTCCTCCAAATATGTAGTCAAAGATACTTAATCCTAAAAAGAACTCCATTGATTACTGCCTTTCCCACCACAGCTAACAAAATACATATTTATCTACCCAATTACTTGTAAATTTTTTCCTGAAAGTTAATTTTTACTACAAGGTTTACATCTCCCAAACTCCCTTCTAACTGGGATCCCATGACCACCACTGAATTGTCAGCACTGACGTTGCTTCACCAAGTTTGTTATTTGCTTCTCTTTTGGTATGTTATTTTATTAGCTATCAGCAAACACCTTCAGTGATCTGCACTCAGTAAACTGAGGTCTATTCTTGCCTCCATTCCCTTTGATCAACTCCTGCAGCATTTACTGGGCTTCAACTCACCTGGGTGAGGTCTCTGTGAGAAATCTCTCAACATCAATGACCAAAATCCTCTTGGGTAATTGCTGATGGAGAGTAAAGCTCTGAACCAAGACAAAGCAATAGAAAGGAAAACATTGACACCCTGGCCAGAATTAAGTCTCCATAAGTAACACTGGTGTCCTGTCCCTGGCCAGACTATGCAGCTGAGGCTGTGCTCCTCTCTGATAGGCAGAGAGGAGAATTTACACTCCTTTGTCTGCTCATTAGCCGCTTTCTCTCCCTTTTGAAACTGTTGCCTGTAACTAACTGATCTGTGGACATTGGTCTGGAATGAAAGATATTTTTCCTGTTTTGTCTCTGTTCCTAGGAGATGTTCTCAATTATGAATTGAACTTATGTATTTATTATTATTGAAGTGATATTGTATTTTGACAATGATTTGTTTTCATGTATACATAGCAGTACATTTATATTTAAAAAATAGCATAGTAAGTATACTAATATTCTCCTCCTCTTTTTCTCCTTCAGTAAATTCCTGCATCCCATTTTCCCTCCCCCTCCCCATCACTTTGTTACCCCTGATTTGCTTTTTGTCTCTCACTACTGATTTCATAGTTGTTTTCTATAGGGTTTTATCTGTCTCTCTTCCCAATTTTTAGTGTCATTTAATTTATGAAGTTCATTTTTTTCTCCTTACACAGTGTATGAGTGCTGCCATACAATGTCTGTCCTCCTTCTGGTTTATCTTGCAAAGCATAATTCTCTCCAAGTCCGTCCATGTTGTTGTGAATGGCAGGATCTATTCCTTTTCATGTCTGCATAGTATTCCATTGTGTATATATTTACCATATCTTTATCCAATCCTCTGTTGATGGACATTTAGATGTCCATCTTCGTCTTAGTCAGCTCTTAGTCTTATGAACTGTGTTACTATGAAATTGGGGGTGCATATATCTCTTCACTGTTTTTTTTCTTTAGGGTAAATGACCAGTAGAGGAATAACAGGATCATATGGAATTTCTATTCTCACTTTTTTGAGGACACTCCACTCTGCTTCCGAGAATAGTCGTACCACTTTATATTCCCACCAACAGTGAAAGGTGCTCTCGTTTCTTCACATTCTCTTCAGCAGTTATTATTTTTCCATATTTTTGATAGTAGCAATTCTTATAGGCCTGAGGTGATATCTCAATATTTTTTTATTTGCATTTCTCTGATGACGTGAGCAATAGAGCATCTTTTCATGAACCTGTGGTCCTTTTGTATGTCTTCCTTGGAGAGTTGTCTGTTAAGGTCATCAACCCATTTTTTTGACTGGATTGCTTAATTGCTTTCATTTTTGTTGTCAAATATCATGAGTTTTTTGTATATCCTCAATATTAACCCCTTATCTGAGATGAGATGCAAATAACTTTTCGCATTCAGTTCGATGACTTTTTTTAGGTGAGTTTCTTTTGCTGAATAGAAGCATTTTAGTTTTATACAATCCCACTGATTTTTTTAAAAAATATCATTTGCTTTGCAATCGGGGATGAATTGCTGAAGGTCTCTCTTAAGTCTTTGTCTAATAATGTTTTGCATCTATTTTCTTCTATGTATTTGATGTTTTTTTGTCTTATGTCTAGGTCTTTAACCCATTTTGAGCTAATTTTTGTAAATGGTTTTAGGCGGTGTTCCAGTTTCAACCTTTTGGATGTGACTATATTGTTCTCCCAACACCATTTATTAAATAGGGTCTCCTTACCCCATTGTAAGTTTTTTGCTCCTTTGTCAAAAGTCGAGTGTCCATATATATGTGAATTTATTTCTGGACTGTCAATTCTGTTTCATTGATCTGTGTTTCTAGTTTTATAGCAGTACCTTGATGTTTTAATTAATATTGCTTTAAAGTAGAGTTTGAAGTTAGGGAACATGACTCCTCAATGTTGTTTTTTCTCTTGAGGATTGTTTTCGCTATCCTGGGTTGCTTGTTGTTCCAAATAAATTTCAATATTTTGTGTCCTATGTCTGTGAAAAAAGTCTTTGGAATTATAATGGGGATAGCATTGAATCTGTATATTGCCTTGGGCAATATGGCCATTGTGATTATAGTGATTCTTTTGAACCATGAACATGGAATATCTTTCCATTTCTTTGTGTCATCCTTTATTTGTTTTAGCAATATGCTATAGTTCTCATAGTATATGACCTTCACTGCTTTGCTTAGGTTATTCCAAGGTATTTCATTTTTTGGGGTGCAATTGTAGACGATATTGGTTTCTTCAGTCTATTTCTGTATTTTCATTTTTGGCATATAGAAAAATACAACAGATTAATATTAATTTTGTAACCTGCCTCTTTACTGTATTTGTTTATTATTTCATGTAGCTTTTTACTTGAGTCTTTGGGGTTCTCTATGTATATTATAATGTAATCTGCAAAAAGCGATAGTTTCAGTTCTTCCCTTCCTATTCAGATGCCTTTTATATCTTTTTCTTGTCTAATTGCATTGGCCAGAATATCTAGCACTAAATATAGCAATGGTGAGAGTGATTGACCCTGAACTTAGAGTTTTTGTCTGTTGAGAACAGTGTTGTCTGTGGGATTGCCATATATAGCCTTAATTATGTTGAAGTAATTACTTCTACACTTCTTTTTGGAGTATTTTTTAGCGTAAAAGGGTGTTGAATCTTGTCAAATGCTTTTTCTGCATCTATTGAGATATCATGTGGGTTTTGTTCTTTTTATCGTCCTTTTAAATGTCCATCACATTTATTGATGTGTACGTTAAACCATCCCTGCGTCCCTGGAATTAATTCCACTTGATCTATGTGTATGATTAACTTTATATGTTGTTGGATTTCATTTCCTAGCATTTTGTCAAGAATTTTGGGGTCAATATTCATTAAGGATATCAGTCTATAATTTTCTTTCTCAGTGCTGTCTTTCTCGGGTTTTTGAATCAGAGTAATATTGGTGTCATAAAAAGTGTTTGGAAGTTTTCCATCTTCTGTTTTTTGAAGAAGTTTCAGAAGGATTGGAACTAATTATTCTTTGCTTTGTAGAATTTGCTAGTGAAACCGTCTGGTCCAAGGCTTTTACTTTGGGGAAGATTTTTTATCACTGTTTCAGTTTCCCTGATTGCAATCAATCCGTTCATGGCTTCTAGTTCTTCTTGGTTTACTTATGGTATATTTTTCCAAAATATGTCCATTTCTTCTACGTTATTCTGTTTGTTGCCATATAGTTGTACATATTATTCTCTTATAGTCCTTTGTATTCCTGTTATATCTGTCACGATTATTCCTTTTCATTTCTGATTCTATTTATTTGTGTTTTCTCTCTCCACTTTTTTTGTGAATCTGGCGACTGGCCTATTTTTTAACTCTTTCAAAAAATCAACTTTTGGATTAAGTCCATTTTTGAAGTCTTTCTAATTTGCATTTTATTGATTTCTTATCTAATCTTTATTATTTCCTCCTGTTGGATTTAGGCTTCTGTTTTTCTGTTGCTTCTTGTTTCTTTATTTGACGGCTTAAGATTTTTTTGTGATTCTTCTTGTTAGCTGAGGTAGCATTGTATTGCTATAACTTTCCCTCTTATTAATGTTTTGTTGCATCCCATAGATTCTGTAACATTGTGTCCTTATTTTAATTAGACCAGATATTTTAATTTCTACAGTTTTTGGGTGAAGTAATCTCTGTGTATCTATTAGGTCCAGTTCTTCTATTTTGCCATTTAAAGATATTATTTCTTTACTGATTCTCTGTCTGGATGATCTGTCTTTTACTGAAAGAGGAGTATTGAAGTCTCCTAATATTATCTGGTGGCTGTCAATATCCTTATTTAGATCTGCTAATTTTTGCTTGATACCTTTGGTGCACCTTTTTTGGGTGCATGAATGCTAATAAGTGTTGTCCTTGTAAAGAAAAGATTATCATTTATCATTATATACGTTTATCATGACAGTCTTTATATCATTATATAATCATATAATTATATGTCTTTATCATTATATAATATCCATCTTTATCTTTTTAAATTTTTTATCTGATATTACAGTCCTTCCTGCTCTTTTGGATTCAGCATTAGCTTGGAGTACCAATTTACATCTATCCACTTTAATTCTATGCTTGTCTCTCGACCTAAGGTGAGTTTCTTGTAGACAACATATACTTGGTTTATGCTTCTTAATCCATTTAGCAATTCTTTACTTTTTGATGGTGAGTTCAATCCATTTGCATTTACAGTATTTATTGCCATTTGAGAACTTTCTACTGCATTTTGATTTTTGGTTTCTGCTCAGGTTGCTATCTTTGTTATATTTTTTGTGAAGTTTTTCCTCTTTGGTTTAACTAGCAGACACTTTTTAACATTTCTTGTAGAGGAGGTCTCTTGGTGGTAAACTCTTAGCATTTGTTTAGTGGGAAAAACCTTAATTTCTCCTGCAAATTTGAGTTTTGCAGGATATAGTATTCTTGGCTGGCTTTTTTTTCATCCTGAAATATTTTGAAGAAATCATTCTATTCTCTTCCAGCCTGTAGAGTTTCCGTGGAGAAGTTTGAGGTCAGTCTGAAAATGAGTGCCTTTATATGTTATCTGATTCTTTTCACTTGTTACCTTTAGAAATCTTTCTGTGATGGAGTCACAATATGTGACTTTGTGGGGTTTTTTTTTATGATTTGTATAGTTGGGTGTCCTGTTTGCCTCATTGGCCTGTGTGTTTATTACTTGCTGTAGTTATGGGAAGTTCTCAGCCATTATTTCTTTGAATAAGCTGTGTTTCTTTCCTTTTATCTTCACCTTCTGGGATACCCAGTATTCTAATATTGTTTTTCCTGTGACAACAGGTAGTTCTCTTAGCGTTTCTTCATTTTTTTGCATTGAATTTGTTTTTCTTCTTCTTCTTGGCTCATTTCTGCATTTCCATCTTGTATATCACTAATCATTTTCTCCATTTGGGTTATTCTAGTTCTATAGCTTTCTATATTATTGCTAGTTTCATTAATTATCTCCTTTAAATCCTATGTTCTTAGCAGATTATTTTTTGTAGAGTTTCAACCACAGCCTTTTGGTTCTTAAGTTTTCATTTAAGCTCTTTGTTTTGTTTATCTGAATTTTCTTTTAATATTCTGAACTTTCATTATGATCACAGACTTGAATTCATTATCTGTTAGATAAAACTATACTTCTGTGTCTTCAAGTTAATTTCTGGTGGGTTGTCATTTTTGTTGTGATTTAATTTTCTGAGGTTTCAGGGTATGTTTTGTCCCCCCCGTCCATGCTTTGGGATCTTGTTGATCTATTGCTTTTTAAAAAAATTTATGCCAGGGATTATCTATTTTTCTTTTCTTTCATATTTTTGACACTTGCGTGCTTTCATAATGTGTTTTGTTATGTCAGGGAGTGATGACAGCTGCTGGCTGGGGTTGGTCATGTGGTGGCTGTGTACTGGTCATCTGGGAGCCTGTAGTTTTTCAGTTTGATTAGGGGACATTAGGCTTGCTTTGCTACTAGAACTATGTTGACTGGGGCTATGTGACTTGAACATGCTGTGTGCACTTAGGTTCCTTGTAGTCACCAAAAATCAAGGTCAAGTCCTTTCCACGGGCTGCTCTTCCAAAGCCTTAGCCACTGGATCCCAATTGCCAGGGTCCCAAGGCCCCTAGTGTGTATTGTTGTGTGCAAAGCATCTCTCTGCTCCTGTTCTTTCTACTTTCAGTTTTTTTCTCCCTCTGAATCTTTTCTAGTAAAGATTTCATCATAGCAATCACAGAAACCTTTGCCCTACTCAGTTTGACTCAGTGGCTCCCTGCTCTGTCAAAATTTGAACTGCAAGAGGTTAGGGAGACTGCCTGTGCTCTTTCCAAAGGAGAAAAGCAAGGCAGCAATGGAATCAATGCTCTTCAAATCCTGCACCAGTTGAGCTTTTATGATTCCTTCTCTTTGAAATCTCCTGTCTTCTAGAGAGTTAAATTATCACCAAATTTATTCAAACCACATTGAAGCTATCTACAAAATGAGAGATTGAGTATTCTGACTTGATTAGGTCTCTTGACCCCCAAGTTAATGACTTCTGATGGGGGATACATCTCCTAAATTCATAGGGAATTATTTGCCCCTCTTTAGAAGGGGCAAACTTTGTTTCAATTATAAAATATTTCAGGTGCACTTCTTGTGTCCCTGATAACTTTAGGAAAATAAATAGGAATTTCTTTTAAATATCAAAGCCTGACAAATATTCCCTCTTTATATTTGACTTGTCAGTAATAGGAGATACATTTACATATATTTAGGCTCCTAGTTAACACAGTATAGGATTCATCAGATTTTAATTTTTAAATAGGTTTTCAGTGAGGTAGTATTCAGTGAGGTAGTACTCCATTGGAGGAATGAGACAGAGGAATTTCCTCTTCTTGTGTAAATATAAATCGAGTTTTGAATGATTATTGATTTTCATTCTCTCTGTCTGAATCTGGATGTGCTTCTTAACTAGAAAAACATTTTTACCACTGGAGATCTACTTGACAAATTCAGAAGGAATGGGGGATTTGGAATGTATGATGATGTTGTATACTTTTTATGCATGTGTAGGAATGACCTGGTTACATCACATTGTTTGAGGATACACAACAGACCCTGCCTCATGAATGTATCTGGGGATTGTGTTTCTTCAGAGGAATAATCAGTGTAAATTCCCTGAGAAAGGTGCTTGTTTTAGTTTAAGAAAAATAATCTAGTTTGTTGAAGGAAATAAATCAGAGATGAGGCAAAGATATAAGAAGCATGTGGAATAGCTATGATATTCCTGCCCCAAAGATATGCATATATCAACAAGAAACACACATATGTGAGCATGTGCACCCCCCACTCACTGAGGAGCCTTACTTCCTGTATGGTATGCCTGACTTTCTTATTCCAAACATCATGATAAGGATAGAAGTTCACACAATTTATACTGGTCAGATCAGAAATTCTTTTCTCTAAGGAATGTGCAAATGGTTCCAAGATTTCAACTTTGTAAGCTTCTCAAGGCCCCATGCATTTGGGAATCAACACTGGATGCTTTATTATGTGCCTGTTTTTAAGTTAAAATTGAATGTTGTTCAGTGAAAAGAGAGAGAGAAAAGAAAGGAATAAATACGTTTTGAAGAGGATGAAACAGATCTTGTAGGTCAGGGACTCCTTTGGAGATTCTGAGCTGTGAAAAAATGAAAGAATCTTTGCTTTTGAGAGCATTCAATTCTCATTGTATTTCCTTGCTAGCCATCAAGTATGATATAGGCAAAATAAATTTGTTCTCAGAATATAAGCAGTGCTACTTTGTCTTTGCAAGCAACTTACTGTTGAACTATCAAGAAATGGGCAAAAGAAATAACAACTCATGAAAGAATAGTGATGCCACAAACATTCAGCATTTTTATATGAAGTAGTAGAAGATTTGGTTTTCTTTGTTACATATTTGTTTTCTTATGAGATGCTCTAGTAGATGAAGGAAGACTGTCTCATATTTTCAATGTAATATCTTTTTTGTTATTCTGGGCTTTAGCATTAGATCTGATTTTTGTTTTATTTTTGAAAAGTTCAATGGCACACTCTAGTCCTGGTTCAAGTCTTATTGTAACATTCACTGTTGTCCTCAAACCGTGTTTTATCAAATCTTACTTACATCATGATAACACTATTTACAGTGTAAGTTTACTCATAATATTTCTAGAGCATTTATATCATATGCACATCTATTTCAGTGTATTGTGGCTTCAACACTATAATACAAGTATTATACTTTCATGCTTACTTTCGTTTATTCACAGATGTATCTGATTATACATACACTTGTATAGAATCAAATTTAGGAAACTCAGAATTTTCTGAATAAAAATCATGGCAGAGTAAATATAACCAGGTCATGTAAAGTGGTTTAATAACCCATATCCATTCTATTGAACATTGAAAGCAAACCAAAATATTTGAACATGAATTGAATATCAACATGGATCAATAATCAGCAAAAATCAAGTAAGACAATACATGACAAATGTAAGTAGACTTTCTCACATAGTTGTAGATATTTTTAAAACATTTTGATTGAACCAGGTATCCAATCTCCATATATAAGGATATTAAACATCTGACAATTTTTTTTCAGTTTTGTTTCAAAGGATGGTTTGTTTTAGAAAGACTGATGTAAATGGTGTGTCCTCTGGAAGGAAATTAAGTGGTTCTTATCTCACAAAATATATGTTTATATTTAATTATTTTTAATTCTTTCACTGCTTAGTATTATTTTATCATTTATTTACATTGCTATATGATTTTTAAGATATTGTCTTCGAACTTCATTCTGTGTGTATATTATTTAAAAAATCAAAGGCAATGAAAACTCACAGCAAAAGTAAAGAAAACATTTTTGGTGATCACGTCAAAAACAGAAATCTGCAAGTGATCAGAGCCTCTTAATTAAGGTTATTGAATCATAAGAAGTAGAGCTATTTAAAATAATATTTAAAACATATTCATCAAACATCTGACCAAACTGAATTGTTAAAGTTATCTAAAATATTTTGAAATGTTACCAATTATAGAAAAAATAGACATGTATTACAATAGGGACTTGTAATAATAGGCAATGAATAAGGTAATCAAACAGATTCCTCTTTTCTCAAACTGAGAAATAGTTTTAAAAAGTATGAACTTTCTTTCACTCCCACCAGACTGTAGAGAAACAGTTGGTCACACTGATGGGTTGGAATTTTAAAGAGGACTGGGTGCACTCTCTAACTGAGCTCAGAATTTCGAGCTGCTACAATTCAGGTTTATGGAGACAACCTGAAAACAGACATAAATATCACAGAGAGATATACATAACTTGGGATTCTTAGTCTTCATGTTAATGATCTTCACTCTCTGAGGTGGGATCTGTCCCCTCATGTAAGACTTTAGAGCATCCCAGGGCCCATCCATCTTCCCTTTTTGGTATCCTAAAGTGTGTTTGAACATTCTTGTCAATACCTTGGGGACATCTCCTTTGGAAAGAATTCGTTGTTAACTATGCCCCCATATTTTGAAGCTTTGACATCCCAGCAATTTAGTGAAAGAGAATATAACAGAGCATTAAGTTAGAAACAGCACGGTCACACAATGAAATGTATGCATCATTAGCTTATAAACCCTCATTATAATAGGGGATTAGAGGGACTTCTGTAAGGTGCTATTGAGTAAGAATTGGATACATTGGAAACATTGGATAAAAAAGATTAGTGGCATCTACATTTCACCTACAATGCTCATGTATTTCTCTTTATATGTTGAATTTAAATGTGAGGGTATAGTAGTTTGTTGTTGGGTGTGGTGTGAAATCCATAAAAACTGAGCTGAACTTTTAATATAAAAAGTATAATGTAATGTCAACAAAAGTCTGTGCAATATGTGAGGATGTGTTTACATCATATATAGATAAAATTTTAACTAAAATCCTTTGATATAAGTTGTGACAGAATACATTTGCGTCAAGTACAGTGGTTCAAACCAATTATGAAAATAAAATTGAATGGAAATTCTAAATCATCATGTAAAAGAAAAGGTAACCCATAATCTTCATTTAATGACAGTGACATGGGTCCTTAATTCAAGATTGGATCAGCAAGGACTAAGACATAAAAGAATAAGTCATAATCTTTCAAAATGAAAGAATGGTGCAGTATCTAAGTTACATTTTTTAAATATAGTTAAGGAATCAAAATATACTCATTTTGATAAAGGGACTGAGAATCAAACTGAAAAATATTTTCAAAATGATTCTTAAACATGATACAACATTTGGAAATAGTTGCCCTCAGAAGAACAAAAGGAACAGGAGTAACAGAGATGTGGACAGTCGTTGGAAGTTTGTGTAAATGATGCTTTATAAATTCAAGCATCAGAAAAACATTCATGTAAGTTTTTTGAGTAAGGATAACCAAATGAAGAATATTTAAGTGAAAATTGATGATTTTCAGTGACGAAATTAAAAAAAAATCAATGGAGAGTACAGAATGACTCCTGAGTTTTAGAATACAAATTTATAAATGTTACACAGTCTGCACAAATAGATGCATAAAGTAATATGTGTCAAACGGTAAAGTTTATGAAAATATTTCAGTTCTTTGAATGAATGCAATCAAAACTGTGGAAAAGCATGAAAAGCTCACTATTCAGAACTGAAGAACTCACAAGATTTTTTTCCAATAGAGATATTAGTAGACTTACACAAATATACAAAAAAAACCTTTCTCTTAAAGAGAGAGGTGAATATGAGAAATGTATGTCTCAGGTATTTCTGGTGTAAGGTCATTCTTGCAATTGTTCATTAGTCAACTTTTGTTATCAGTAAGAAGATACGGTCAAATATACTCAATCTTACAAAGGAACTCCATTGATTATTGTCTCTCTCCACAATTTAGACCTTATTTCTCTACACAATTTTAAAAAACATTTTGTACCGAAATTTAATTTTTCTGAAGGACTTATACCTTCCATTTTCTCTCCTAACTGGGATCCCATAACCACCATTGAATTGTCAGCATTAACCCTTACGTTTCTGACTTCATATTCACTTCTTTTCTGGGATACTATGTCACTTTATTAACTAGGAAATACTTATAGTGTTCTGGGCTCTGGACTAGGATGAATTATCTCTGAGTAAACGTAGGTCAGTGTTTTTACCTACATATCCTTTGATCAACTCCTGCCGTATTTACTGGGCTTACACTCCCCTGGATGGGTCCCTGAGAAGAAAGTCCCAATACGGATGTCCAAAATATTCCTGGTTGATCATGAGAGAATGTGAAACTCTGTTTCCTGGCAAGATAACAGAAAGAAAGAGAGCATTGATTCCTGCCAGGAATTAGGGCTCCAAAAGTAGCACAGGTTTCCTGTCCATGACCCGGGTGTGCAAGCTGAGGCTTGGCAGAAAGCAGTACTTACACTCCTGTGTCTGTTCATTAGCAACTTTCCCTCCATGTACTATAGCCTCTAACTAATTGATTTTCCTGTGGACACTAACCTGGACAAAAGGGTATTTTATCCTACTCTGTCTCTGTTTCCAGAATACAGTGTTGTCAATTATGAGTTCACCTTTTATGATTCTTTCTCCTGGAAATTTTCTGTTTCCTAAAGAGTAAACTCTCACCAACTTATTCAACCCTCTTTAAAGTTTTCTGCAATGTCACAGATTGAGGATTTGCTCTAAATTAAGTCTCTGGACCCTCAAATCATGTACTTCTGATAGGATACATCCCTTAAAATCAGAGAATTACTATTTTCCTCATCAGAAGGGTCACAATTTTTGTTCACTTATAAAACTTTGGGAGGTGTATTCCTTTTCTTCCTGGTACTTTTTGGGAAAACAAATAGGAATTTCTTTCATATCTCAAGTGAAATTCTGTCATTTTGTCCCTCATTATAAATGAGTTGTCAGTAATTTGAGACATTTAGATAGCCTTAGACTCCCAGTTTAGCACAGTATAGGAATTGTTGGATTTAGATTTTTAAAGTGGTTTTTTCAATGAGATATTACTCTCATTTACTCCATTTAAGGAATGGGTCTGAGAGGGATTTAATATTCTGGTGAAAATATAAATTCATTTTGGAATGTGATTGATTGTTACTCTATTTCTGGTTGTGATTCTCAACCAGAGAAAAGTTTTCACCACTGGAGATATATTTGGCATTTCGGAACGACTTGTGTTAAACATCCACCACATATAACACCCAACTCAAATAATTATTCAAACACAAACATCAACATTGAAAGGTGAAAAAAACATGTTCTCACCAGCATTTATCCTAATTTATTTGCTGCAATGAACCAGGTGTATCTGATTCAAAATCAAATTCTGTTTCACCAGGTCTTCAGTGAGCCCGGGACCTGTATTTATAACACTCCCAGGATATGCTTATAGTGAAGGTTCTGGTCTGTGGGATGCATTGTTGTTAGCTAGGATGAGTTCCTATTATTGGAGACAGATGCAGGTAGTTCTAGGTTTTCTGTACCAAAAGTTTGCTTTGTCAGTAATTTCCAAAGAGAAGTGTAAGGTCTTTTCACTCACTATAGAATCACTATAGAAGTTGTGATAAATTTGTGTTTGGTTCTCCTAAATATAATGACTCTTTTTGATTAACAATAATCACTTTCTTTAATTTCTCTATCCGATCCATCATTTGGAAGTATGTTTTAGGTATCATGACATTTCCCCTATTATTTCAGAATGCTTTTACCCCAAATGAGGATAATTGCTACATAACCAAAATTACTGCAATGATTGAAATGTCTCATAATTCTATCCTATCATCTAAATTTTATCTACAGCAAAAATCTCCAAGTATACCAGCAAGTCTTAGTTGTCTTTTTGTGTGTAAAGTCAGGCGCCAATCTAAATTCACAGTTGCAATAATCTGTGTCTCTTTAGTCTCTGGTCTTTTTATTTGTCAAGACACTGACATTAAGTTTTTCAAAAAATTTGGTAACATTTTCAAAGTATTTTTCCATAAATTTTATGTTTCAGATTTATGTTTGAGACTCATTTTTATTTAATTTTTTCACGCCTTGTTATAAAGCTGCCTCATTTCATTTTTTTTTTTGCATTTGGCTCTCTGGTTTTCCCGATACCATCGTGAAAACTAAATTCTTTGTCCATCATATGGTTGTTTCTCATTTTCCATAAATTACCTAACCATAAATATGTTTTTATCTCTAATGTAATTATATTCCATTAATACATGCATGTTTTATCCAGTACCATGCAGTTTATTTAAATTGATTTTATTCAACTAATGTTGAATTTTAACATTAACTTGGTTTGAGGTATACATGATAGTAAATTTACATCTGTACATAGTACTGCATATTTACCACTATTTCCCATTTTCCTTCACTTTATAATCCCTTTACATAACTCCCCCACCTTTCTTGTACCCTATGATTTGCCTTTTTACCCCCACAAAATTCTATTGTTTTTGATGTCTTTTATTGTTGAATTTTGATAATCTGCTTTCTATCTCTATACACATTGTTTGAGTGATATCATAGGGTGTCTGTCTTTCTCCTTGTGGCTTAGCTTGCTAAGCATAATTCTCTCCAAGTCTATCCAAGTTGCTGCGGATGGCAGTATTTCTCCCTTTTGATGGCCACGTAATATTCCATTGTGCATATAGACTGCATCTTCTTTGTTGATGGACATATAGATGGTTTCTAGCTCTGGGCTGTTGTAAATAATGCTGCAATGAAATGGGGGTGCAGATACGTCTGTAATAAGTGTTGTGATTTTAGGGTTAAACCCAGTGAAGGAATAACTGGTTCATATGGAATTTCCTTTCTCAAGTCTTTGAGGTATCTACATATTGCTTTCGCAATGGTTGCTCCATTTTATATTCTCACCAACAATGAATAGGAGTTCTCTTTTCTCCACATACTCTCCAAAACTTATTTCCTATTTTTTGTTGGATGATACCATTCTCACAGGTGTGAAGTGATATCCCCTTGTTATTTTGATTCATATTTTCTAATGACTACAGAAGTAGAACATCTTTTTATGTACCTGTTGGCCATTTGAATGTTGACATTAGAAAAGAAATTTAATAACTAGTGTTTGTCATATAGGTCAAAATATCAGCGTGCGATATCTTCATAGTTTTTCTTTTTTCCTCATGATCACTTTGGCTATTTGGGATCTTCTGTGATCGTATGCATATTAATTTTTGTTGTATTTTCTTGAGAAATGTCAGTGTAATTTTGATGTGTCTCAATATGTTGAGTGCTTTAGGTAGGTCATCTTATTATCAATGGCAATTCTTAGTAATCATGAATATGGAATATCTTTTCATCTAACTTCTTGCAAGTTTTTTTCACAATGTCTTATAAATGTTCACTGTGTAGGTATT
>RJWH01008861.1:0-26958 GCA_004363575.1 Solenodon paradoxus | reverse complement strand
CCCGGTCCTGGGTCTCAAACCCAGATCCTTGGGATGGATGTGGACTGTGCCGGCTGCAGGCAGTGGACCTAACTGCTCTTCCACCAGCCTTGCAAATGTTTCCAGGAACTCTGGGCAAAGTGCATGGTTAAGAGTCATGAATAGAAGCCCTTATCACAAACACATTTTTGATCATGGAACACATTTTCACAGTCTCATCATCACTGATTCACTTAGGCTGCCTTTTCCCCTCAACTCTGGAGTTGAAGTAAAGTTCGTTTAGAAGTAGAAGCATCTGCACCAGCAAGACTAATTTTTTCATTTTGGGTTGAGATACGAAAGAAAAGCACAATTTGTAAATCTACTGATTTTGGCATGCGAGACCTATGTCCTATACATCTACATAGGCAGAAGAATGGTCAATCTAGTAAAATGTTATTACAGAGCACATTCCTTCTATTATATTTTTAAAGGGAATATGCAGGCAGGAATGAAAGTAAGCAGGCAGGCAGCAGAGGAGGAAGAAGCATTTTATTTTACGCTTATTTCAGTCATTCACACTGCTTGTTTTCCTCTGGATCTGATACCTTGAACCCAGATGTATGTGGCATGCACTCCTTCAGAGACAACTGACCTAACCACTTCTCCACCAGGGTGTGCCTCTATAGTTTTGAACTTAGTTGATACCACCATGGAAGCTTCATACACATAAAGAGGTTTGCAATGATTAAAGAAGTCTTATTTACATAATATTTTATATTTAAGTAAAAAGAAAACATTGCACAATGATCTTCAAGACAGTACAACAGAAGATTTGTTCAATTATTTACTATGAAAAGTGTAGCAGTGTTTATGCTGTGTCATTGATTTGTGCAGTAATGATGGTCAGGCAAGATTTTACATACGTGTGTGAAAAATTACTTAATCTGCACAGGAAAGAATTCTCAACATCAATTCTTTATTGTGCTTGAGGGATTTTGTGATTGCAAATGTGAATTACTCAACACCTACCAAACTTACAAGTAGAAGGATACCTATTTCACTTTGTGGGGTGAAAATATCTTCTTTGACTCCATCACAGAGTACCGGAAATCACCATATTTTGCCTTGTATATTTTATACTTTTTGTCCGAATTTGTGAGGGAAAAATAAGTATGTGCATTTTACATGGGTAGCACTAATTCTGTATCTATAGAAATGTTTTTAAGTGCTTCATTTATACTTCTGAGTAAAAGTATAACTCCAGAAATCAATAACAATAATGGTATCCATATGCAAAATAACACCCTGGAAAAGGATACATGAATGAAGAAATCATGAAAATCTGATTTAATAAAGTCTTGCCATGAAAACCTGGAGGATTACTTAAAAAACAGCTTTGCTTACTTTCGATCACTTCAAGGTCCATGTTATACAAAGTACGAAAGCGATCGAAGCAGACTGAAAAACCCAACTTACTGTGAGACCTGGTAGGATAACTGGCCAACTGCAGCCTCCTGGTGTGTCAGTAATCAAACCCTTTAAGTCCCTCATGAAGAAAGAGTGGACATTGTGGGCACAGTCAGCTGGTGATTATTTAAAACCCACAGACTGAATCAAGAAAACATCCATCCCACAGGTTTGTGTGGATCCTAAGATCATGGAGCAGTGTCAAGAAGGAAGTTGTTTGAAATCATTTACAAAATGCAGCATCAGCAATGCCGTGGAAGGAACTGAGAACTATGACATTTACCAGGATGACGAAATTGACTCTTAGAAGACACCATGATATAGAAACTGAAGATGATACTTCTGATATTGACAGTGACGAAGAGCTCTTGGCCTCAATTTGTTACTAATCCATAAAAATTTCTTGTACCTTGTATCTGTTCTTGCATAATTATTTGTTGCATAAAATTTCTTGTCCCATAATAGGTTTTAAAAAATTAATGCTGAAATGTTTAATACAAAAAGCAAGTAACTAAATATAAACAAGCAAAATTTTTTTATTCAAACAGAAGTATTTTTCCTGAAAGTTCGGACCAAAAACATGGGTGTGCATTACAATGGGAGCACATTATACATGGCAAAATATGGTAACAGCTATATGTGTGCATCCCTGTTGATGGGCCCATCAGTGCCCAGAAAAGATGTAAATGATACTTTTGAGAACACTGTGGGGAATTGAGAAGGACATGTAGATGACCTTAATGACCACATGTAGGAGTAGATGTCTATAGATGCATGACAGGAACAAAGACCAGAAGCTCCAACTTTCCCATCAGAGACTCGGAATGTTCATCCATCTTTACAGAAGGAGCACACAGAATAGCAACACCATGGGGGCTGACCAAGCACATCTCAAAGACTGAGAAATTTCCTCATCCTTCAACTTGGACCTTTAAGGAAGTATAAGGATGAACAGAGAAGCAATGAAACACTTCTCACCCATATTTTCAATGTCACACTCAAATATGGGCACCGACATCACAAAAATACTAACAAAATCTAGCTCCTGTAAAACAAATAACCAGGTCAGCATACTTGAGAGAAATCATTGACTGAAAATTAAACTTGATGACAGGAACAAGAATAAATGAGAAACTCAAATTCATCATGAGTTGCAATGAAAAAAACAAAGATTTGGCTAAGTTGATTATTTGCATTATTTGACACATCTGAGACAAAATGTACTCACAGATGTTAGATTGTACAAAAGTTCATGGAAATGTGGGCACTTTGGGATAAGAGCAGGTGTCCTGGAAAGTTAAGGGCTCTTGCCTCCAACACAGTGCTTAGATTTCAGTGGCAAAGTGTAAGTGGTCTAGGGAGAAAATGCTACAAATCAAACAGAAACAAAGACTCTGGCTATAAAAGAGCATGCAGTATGGCCACTGACATTGGTGTAAGTAGAAGTAACAGAGCAAATGCTTGCCAAGTTTTTTGAAGATGCTATGTTGCTAAAGAAACAAAAAGTTCAGCATTTTAAATCATCTAACTCTAAATCTTTCAGGGTTGGGGAGAGGTAGGCAGAGACTTGTTTTTGTAGCAGCTTATCCTGAACCTTAACCAAAGTGCGGTTGAGCCTGGTCTCCGGATGTGAGGCAACTGCTTTTAACCACATGTGTTCTGGCTACAGAAAAGTGCACCAGTCAGGGATTTTGTGTGTTCCCTGATCATCCTCAGTCTTTTCAGGAAGTAAAAAGCAAATGAACCAAAAGTACCATGAAATAAATATCTAAGGTTATAACTATGCAGGGAAATTTGGTGCAGGTGGGCACGGGGTTTGGACACTCGCAGGTCCCAAGGCTTTGGTCACTGAAAAAAAACCCAGCTTCCTACTGATGAGGGTCCCCAAGGCCCCCTTCATGTCCTTGTTCCTGAGACTGTAGATGAAGGGGTTCATCATGGGGGTGACCACCATGTACATCACTGCAGCAGCTGTGTCCTTCTGGGCCGTGTGGGTGGAGGTGGGACTGAAGTAAACTCCAATGAGAGTCCCATAGAACAGGGACACTACCGAGAGATGAGAGCCACAGGTGGAGAAAACCTTCCACTTGCCTCTCCTGGACGGAATCCTCAGCACTGTGGCAAAAATGCACATGTAGGAGACCAAGATACCCACAAAGGGTATGATGACGGTGAGGGTACCCACAGTGTACACCATGACATTGTTGAGAGAGATGTCAGAGCAGGCCAGCTTCAGCAGAGCGCTGAGGTCACAGAAGAAATGGTGGACCCTACTGTGGGTGCAAAATGAGAGGCGAGTCAGTGATACTGTGTGGGTCAGGGCATTCCCCAAGGCTGCCATCCATGATGCTGCCAGTAGGAGGCCACAGAGCTGTGGTGTTACAGACGTGGCATAGTGAAGAGGGTGACAGATGGCTGCGTAGCGGTCATAGGCCATGGCAGTCAGCAGGAAGCTGTCAATACCAGCAAACCAGATGCTGAAGAACATCTGGGTCAGGCAACTGGAGTACATGATTCCTTTGTTTCCCATCACGTGATTGACCAGCATCTTGGGGATGGTGGTGGAGGTGAAGAAAATATCCACAAAGGCCAGATTGGCCAGGAAGAAGTACATGGGTGTGTGGAGCCGGGCATCAGTGATGATGGCCAGGATGATGAGCAGGTTCCCCAGCTCCGTGACCAGGTACATACTCAGGAAGAGGATGAAGAGCAGCTCTTGTTGCTGGGGGTTCTCTGAGAGCCCCAAGAGCAGGAACTCGGAGACCTGGGTGAAGTTTGTCCCTTCCTTGTCCATCCTGCATCAGTGAGAAAGGACACAGGGGCTGTCCCAAGCCTGTCTGTCCATTGCACCTGAATCTCACACCTCTGGTTAGTTCAGACATTCATCAAATCCTCCCACTATCTACATGGGATTCCCCACCCATCTGCTGCATCTGCTGCATCGTTTCCATCCGCAAATATATCATCCATTCTGCACAGTCGCCTTCCTAAATTCCTGCCTCATGGAGGACAGTGCCCAGCCACACCTATCACTTCTCACCTCCACTACGTGTCTCTATGACCTTAGGTTTCATCTGTCCACAAGAGGAGTCTCAGTGTGCACATAGCGTAACATGAATGTCTGGGAATTGACACCCCCAGTATTGACATTTGGGCAGCAAGAATTTGTTGTTTGAACCTCATGATCCCACCACTCCTGAGTGAAGCTGTCCTGGGGTACATGCATCAATCTCTGGGAACCCTAGAGGGAACCCCGCCTTGGTTGTCTAGAGTGGAGCCCTGCTCAGCCACATCCTTACTTCCCAAATGTTCATTGTGTCTTCTTCATCCTAATTACACCTCTCTCTTTCTGCTTCATTGTATCTCATCACTCACTGCTCACCTTGCATGTCCTTGCAAAACAAGAGCAGCAATGACTTTCTGCTGTTCACCAAAAGATTATCCACACCACCCACGTGTCCTGTTGCTAAAATTGGACTATCTGTCACAGTCTGGCAAATACCCCTGATAGAAGCTTCAAAGAATAGTCACATTAATTAACAAGACATGTAATGGAAACTCAATCTGCTTAGTGAATTGTTGTTGTTTCTAATAAACTTTGAAGTTAGTACTGGTTGTACCTAGTTGAGGCTTACTTGGTTTTTATTGCTTGTACATTGTTATTTTGTGTGACGTTTGAGAATTATAAATTGTAACTTCACTTGTTACAATAAAATGTGGAAAGAAAATATCGAAATAACAGGAAGCACAGCTCATGGGGCACCCTGGTGGAAGAACAATTTAGGCTAGCCGCCTCCAGCAGGGCTCAGTTCACATGCATCCCAAGAACCCAGGTTCATGTCCCAGGGTCCAGGGGGAATGACCAAGATGAGCAACTAAATAAAATAAATAAATGTTTCTTCCTCCTCTCTCTTCCTGCCTGCTCACTTTCATTCCTGCCTGCACCTTTCCTTTAGAAAAAATTTTAACACAGGTAAAGTTTTTGATGTTCCCATTAAATATCATGAACAGTATTTGCTGTATTTGTGGGATTATGGAGAACAAATAATATTCACAGTGAATGGAAGCCATTTAACATTAGGAGCTGTGAGTCAGAGTAACAATTTTTTGCAGAGACTCACAATAACACACAAACGATCTATATTTTTTGAATGAAAAACTATTTTTTCTTACTCAAAGATAGACTATATTTCATTTGAACTATAATAAATTAAAGCAAAGCAGAATACTTTTGCCTGAATACTCAGTGTTTTCATTCGACATTTCATTTCATGCCACTTTGACACACAGGTCTGCTGCTTATCTAAGCTGATAATGTATAGGATTCTTTTTCTTATTTTTAATGAATTTTATTGAAGGAATATTGCATCACAATATTATACACATGCATGGTGAGCATCATTGTAAATCAATATCTGTATATAATACATTAAGTTCACCTTCTCAGTTCATCTTTCACCACGCAGTTGATTCCCGCTACTCAACATGACCCCTTATCCTGCCCTTTATGTAATCACTCATTTAGTCTTATTGACTAAAAATCCATTTTTGTTTGATTTAGTTTGGCTGTGGACTTGGTTTCTCTATGCACCAAATATGAGTGATATCTTATGATTTCTTTCTCCTTCTGACCTACCTCACTGAGCATAATTCCTTCTGGGTTTGTCCATGTTGCTGCAAATGGCAAGATTCCATCTTTTTTTAATAGCTAAATAAAATTCCATTGTGTATAAAATATGTCTTCTTTATCCATTATCTGTCGACGTGTCACTTACGAAATTTCCAATTCTTAGCTATTGTGAATAATGCTACAATAATTTGGGGGTGCAGGTGTCCCTGCAAAGTATTCATGCTGTTGTGTTTTTAGGGTGAAAACCAATTTTGAATGAATATGGGTACAGGACTAACAAAAATAGTATGTGCCCTTCCCCAAAAATTAATATAAAATTTCAGTATTATCCAGCAACTTCACTTCTGAGTATTTGAAAACTGGATACACTCTTAGGTGCGACCTGGTGACTTAGTGGTCTATTACACCCTGGGCACAGTCCACGTGCATCCCACGTACTGGGTTCAAGACCCAGGGTCAGGGAAACAACTCATGTGAATAAATAAAAAATAAATGTTTCTTCTGCCTCTCTTTTCCTGCCTGCCTGCCTACTCTCCGTCATTTCTATCAGCACTTCTCTTTTAAAAATATAGATACAATCCCTACAATGTAACATGATTCACAATAATCAAAATACATTACCAGCTCAGTGTCTATCAATGAGTGAATAGATAAGGAAATGTGGTACACATACAATGGATTATCATTCAGTCATAAAGAGGCAATCTTGCCATTTGGCACAACATGGATGGATTCTCAGGGCATTGTGCATTTAAAAGTCAGAGAGAGGAAGACAAATACAGAATATTTTATTAATATGCAGAATCCTCCCCCCAAAGGGCACGAAAACTGAGCTAATAGATAAAGAATATATTGGTAGTTAGTAAATTATCTCTCCATTAAAAAATTGTGAAAAATTGTGGACAAGTATTTAGAAAATAAGCATATGTTTTAAGATTTGGCTTTAGACAATGGATTTCTAGCAGGTATGTCAATCACGTATTTCATTTTACAATAGAATAAAGTTATGTTCTGATCTTTAAAACAAATAATTTGATGAATAATACTAAAGAAATAAATTAGGAAAAGCTTAAACAGAAGTGCAAGATATTTTAGAAATGAATAAATGTGGTGTGCCACTTGAAAACCAACAAAATAAATATAAATCAAAACCTCCAAAAACTATTTTAAACCCAACACAGGTGAATGGGAGGTGGGGGATTTTAAGAGGTGCACTAATAAATCTTATGAAAATGAATTGGTTGTTTAATGATGAGTAAAATCAATGTATTGAATCTTGAGTTGGTGAAGGCATTTCTATAAAGTTCTGTGCAACAAATATTAATAAAAGTAAACTGATCAAATGAATAAGACAAACAATTTCAAGACTTAATGCACGAAGAGGAATTGAATATATAAAAATATCTCAGACAGGAGAGCTAGGACATTGCATTTCATATAATTCTCCTAACTCTGTAGAAGCGTATTTGAAGTAGGACCTTGAGAAGATTTCTGCACCCCATGTTCAGTGCAGCATCATTTATGAAAGTCAAGATACTGGAACTAAGTGCCCATCAGCAGATGGGTGGATAAAGAAGATGTTGTGTGTTTATACAATGGACTCTTATTCAGTCAGGAGAAAGGAAATTCTGTCATTTGAGAAAAGTTGGTTGGACCTTGAAGACTTTATGCTAAATAAAATAATCAGGCAGGGAAATATACTTTAATAAGATCAGAAATAGATCATTACCAAAAGAGACTTAGAGAAAAAGTGCATCACCTGGTATCTCCCTGTCTTGTCCCACAGTTCTAACCCTGCATGACCCATATGGACCGTCTCAGCAGGGCTGACCCACAGGAGCCTTCCATTGTACTTGGTTCATCACAGACACAGGAGGTAAGCCCAGGGAGACAGAGTCACTCCCTGAGGTCACAATGCAGCACTGCTTGGATGACCCTCTCCCTGCTTGCTCTCTCTGTCCTGTCCTGGCCCCTGGCCCCACGCACCTGGGAGGCATCCCTCTGGCTGTGAGTGTGTGCAGTGAGCCGGCTCTTGCTGGGCAGCGTCCTGGTGAAGGGGACGTGGGGCAGTTCTCTGTCTGCATGGGAGGGTCAGGAGGACATGGCAGCATCTCATTTACATCATCCTCACTCCTCAGACTCTGTCCCCTAGTGTCTTGTTAGGGCTCCTGCTAATTATCTGCCCACACCCATACCTGCTGGACCACCTCCAAGGGGTAAAAGGAGCACAGGTCCTTCCAGTCTTTTCCCTCACTCCTGAGCCCAGGGTCAGTCTCTCTGGGGGACCTGGAACCAGCAGAATTCCCCCAACTTGGCTCTACCTGCCTGAGCACCAGGGAATGTCCATAGCCCCTCCTTCTAGGGAACAATTCTTCTAACATTTATTTTTTAATTGAGCTGATACATAACAAAAATATAACCATTTTCAAGTGAACAATTCAGTGGACATTCACAATGCTGTGCCTCAAGCACTGCCACTACCACCATCACCACCACCACCATCGTCGCTGATGTCAAGTTCCAGAACATTCCTCCCCATCCCAGTTCGCAGCACCTCCCCCGCCCCCAATTTATGGACCACAAATTGGCCAGTTCTCTACGTGTTACAGCTGTGGCGGCATTGTGACTTTAATTTGCATCTTCCTAATGCCAATGATGTTGAATATCATTTCTCTGTCACCGGTATGTCCTCTCTGGTTCATGTGTCAAGCATTCACAAATCTTCTTTTCTTTTTTAAAGGAAAGGAGCAGGCAAGAATAAAGGTGAGCAGAGACAGGCAGACAGAAAGAGGAGAAAGCAGCTCTTATTTTCTACTTAGTTGTTCACCTTGGTTGTTCCCCAGCCTAGATCTTGAATAGGAACTTTAGGATGTATGTGGGCTATACCCAGTGGTGTACTAAACGCTGGGCCAGGGTGCCTGTGGTTCACAAGTCTTCTGTTCATGGTATGAATGTGTGTCCCTAGTGTTAGTGCAGTGCACAGCCTGCCCCACCATTCCCAGCAGCCCTTTCAGATTCTCACTGAAGCATCTTGCTGTCCCCCTTTGCTAACAAGCTGGTGCTGGTCTATTTTCTTGCTGTGACATGTATGCCAGCATCATTTGCTTGGAACCAGGATCCCAAATAACTTGGTTCCAGTGCACTATGCCAGTCCCTCTGTAGCACATTCCTATCCACTCTCTATCCTAAAATCATGCTTTCTCAAGATTCATGGATATTGCATATGCCATCCCTCTGCTCAGAATGTCCCATCCCTCCAAGTGTCTTCTGTAGTAGAGCAACAAATACACATTATGAAAATCCAAAACCAGCTGAGGAAATGGTCTGGATGGAAGGCGACAAGAGAAGAGGGACACCTGGAGACAAGCTTGAATCAGAGAAAAATAATTTATATATTCCAGGCCTGCCCTGGAGGACTAGTGGTCTAGCACGGGAGCAGCCCCACACATATGCTAAGGTCCCGGGGTCAAGATTCATGGCCAAGGCAAACAACCAATATGAACAACTAAATAAAAAATAAAGAGTGCTTCTTATGCCTCTGTCTTCCTGCCTACTTGTCTTCATTCCTGCCTGCACTTTTCCTTTAAAAAACTTTTCAAAAGAGATATAGATGGAGAGAGAGAGAAACTGAGAGATAAACATATGGGGAAGGATAAAGAGTTCTTTGATTCTACAAGGTAAAATTATGTTAATTTTTTATTATTTCTATTGCATGTGTTTAAAAGTATTCTTTTAAGTAATAATATTAGACGGATGTTTTGTGGCTGTAAACATATACGAAAATAGCAAACTGCGCTCTCTACCTGTGTGCGGTTTACTGGATATGGATGGAATCTTCCTCAAAAGAATGGAGAAGGGCTTCAGGTGCAACGGCAGCGAAGCCTAGAAAGGATAGTGTGTCAGGGAAACAGGTGGCGCCACGGCTTACTTCGCGTTTCTGCAGCCGCAGGGGAGAAAAATCCTGCAGGTGTGCTTCCCGGTCCGGACGCCCGGACCCACATGTCCACCTGTGGGTCTGCCGGAAGTCTCTGAAAAAGTTTCAAAGAAAGAAAAAACTAAAGACCACACAACCTGGTGATTGAAAACATAAAGGCAAAATCAAAATCAACACATATTAGAATAAACTTTTCTTAAACGAACATGGTATCCACTTTTCTCGGAGCAGACTTGAACACTCCCCATCCCCAAGTACCATCATATTGGGCAGTTACCTATGGCTTGGAGGTTTACTTTTGCAAGAATTCCTGTCGAGCCACACTAAGGAAGGGAGTTTTGCTCGACACCTACATTACGTCCAGAGCAAAAACGTAGCGGTTCTTTCCCCTTTTATTTAATAGAGGAAGAAATACACTTAATGTGAGAGATTTTCGCTGTTGCTCTGAGCAAGGCAGGACCTGGGAATGCAACTTTTGCACATTCTTCTCCCTTGGCCTGAGTCAGTTTTCTCTGCACCTCATTCAACTCACCCCTTTGCTCCTTCAGGTCTCACTTCACCTTCTCTGTCCCTAAATCATGTCCTATTGAGCCCAGAGTTTGGTATCATGTGCTTCAAGGTCCTGTCATACAGAAATCACAAATGCAATATTTGTGAAATTTTTTAAAGGGATAGGTGAGGCAGGAATGGAGGCAAGCTGGCAGGCAGGCAGGAGGAGAGAGGAGGAAGAGCATTTTTTTATTTTATTTAGCTGCTTATCTTGGTTGCTCCCCCTGGTTCCAGAATATGAACCTGGATCCTTGGGATGTATGTGGATTGCACTCAGTCAAAAGCAGTGAACTCAACCACTATCCCACTAGGAGGGGCCTGTTTGTGCACTTATTGGATGCAATCTGTCTTCTCCACTCAGCTATGAGCTAATGTAGAGAGAGATGCAGTCTCTCTTCACCTGACCGGGGAACCAGCATGAGGTAAGTCCTCAATAACAATGAATGAAAGAATGAACAAATGAATATATATGCATGAGCAAAGCTACCTGTTCTTGTACAGTCTACTCATCGAACTCAAAATACACCTGATCCTGTTGCAAAAGAATGGGAACTCGAGCTCACAAAGTACTTTTGATTCGTGTTTACTCTCGTCAACTGCAACCCCACTCCTCCCACTGCCCTCCTTGACAGGCCCTGCTAAGTAGTGTTGGGGCAGCAGTGAAAGCCCAGTCTCATGCCCTTGAGACGTCCATCCTGGCATGGGAGAACAGAGCTGAACAAAGACATTCCCAGCCCAAGTGTTTACGATGGGTAGCTGAGGGTCCAGCAGGGAACATGAAAGTGCGAGGGGCAGGAGAGGGACTTGACCATGGTGAGAGATCATTAGTCTGGAGGGATGGGGTATTCTTGTAGCAGGATGGCATATGCAGTGTCCCCAAGGCTTGAGCAAGCATGGTTTAGGATAGACAGCAGGTGAGAACTGGCTATAGAGGCCCACTGGGTCAGGCTGCAAGGGACCCCATTTCCAAGCAGGTGAGCTTGAACTTCATCCCCCAACAAGGGAATAGACTAGCATCAGTGGTTATTAAAGTGAGGCCACAAGAAGTTCCTGTGAGAATCAGACAGGGCTACTGGGAACAGTTGGGGAGGCTGTACACTGCAGCGACATCAGGGCGCCCTATTCACACAGACTTGAAGTGGAAGGCTGCACCTGTGAACACGGGCACATACACACACACCGCCACTGGGGATTCGTGTCATGTAATGGCCCTGAAAGTAAGGACAAAACTTAAGAATTTCATTTGCAATCATTTCATCCATAACATCACATCCACAACCATTAGGGAAATAGAATTCTGGAATAACACAGTCTAACTGTTAGAGTGACTAAAATAAAAACACTGACAGCACCAAGTGCTGTCAAGCACACAGAACATCAAGGACCCTCATCCATCCCTGGTGAGAAAGCAAACAGTAGGGCCACCTGGAAAGCATTTGACAGTTTCATGTAAAGTTTCCCATACTTGGTAATATGGTGAAGGGCAGGATGTGTTGACCTATATTTGAGGAATGGGGAACTTGCACATATGGGTGTATGTTATTTTGTAAAACAAAGTTATCTCAATTAAAATACTTTTAAAAAAGTGTTTCTCATAAACTTACACTTTCCATAACCACCACACTCCCACTCCTGGGTATTTACCTGGAGAAATGAAAATCTTTGTACATAAATAGTACTTTAATGTGTAATATCCACAAGCTGGAAACCATCCAAATAGTATTCAAACAGCAAATTTCTAAACAGCAGTCCATCTATCCAGCGGAATATTACTCAGCAGTGAAAGGAACAACTGTTGATACATGTGAGTGACGGCTTGGAAGAATCGCAAGAGTATTGTCCTGAATTAAAGAAGCTGATCTCAAAAAGTCACACTCTGTAGTATATTATTTATGTAATATCTAGAAATGACAAAAATAGGTGAAGGTATATTTCCAGATTACAGTTGCCAAGTGTCAGGAGAGGAGAGCAGGGTTGACTACAAAAGGGGGCAGGAAAGGGTGAAGGACAGTTGCGTGTCTGACTGTGGTGGTGGTTACAGGAACCTATGCCAATAGAAAAATTACGTAGAGCATTTCAAAGCAATTGCATGCATATAAAAATCAATAAGCTCCAGTAAAGTCTTTTGTTAATAGCATTATGTCAATGTCCATGTCCCAGTTTTTATTTGGTACTATAATTACATGATTATACATAATATTCACATCTATAAATACATAATTGTAGATGTTAAGATATGTATATATGTATAATTATAGAATTATAGATGTTTTATTGGGGGAAGTGGAGTGAAGGATACATGTCACCTCTCTATATAATACATCTGCAACTTCCTTGTGGGACTAAGATTATTTCAGAATAAAAAAGTTTTAAAAAGATAATGAAAGGGCACTTGTTTAGCATTTGATAGTTTGCGACATGAACTTTTGCTTTCAGCCTGTGTTGCTGTACATGACGCAGTCCCATGTGCCAAGATCATCAGACTTGTAGGTTCTATTTTCCATTTTATCCCACCAATCATCAAAAACGAATCCATGACATGAAACCACAGGTGGCCCCAAAGTCAACCAAAAAATGCTGGTGGAGATGCTTCTAATCCAGAATGAACTCTTTTTCAACCCTAGCATGAGACAAAAAGGACATGAGAAACTAATCAATTGTGGTGAGAAATAGTCAAATATGGTTCCATTGTCCAAAAATCCTATTGTTGGCTCCCCCTGGTGGCTTAGAGGCTTAGTGGGTTCCCTTGGGCCAACACAGTCCTCAAGCATCCCAAGGACCAAGTTTGCTTACAGGGGTTGGGGGAGAACAACCAAGATAAACAACTGAATAAAATAAAATAAATAAGATACTTCTTCCTCCTCTCTCGGCCTGCCTGCTTGCCTTCCCGCCTTCACTCCTGCCTGTGTCTTTCCTTTAGAAATAAAAACCGCAATGTGGTGGTCATTTACCAGTCAGGTGGATGGCTGTAATAAAAAAGTTGACAATAACAATTGTTGGTGAGGTTGTATAGAAATTGGAAACCTTGTGCAATGCTGGTGGGAATGCAAACTATAAATACCACTGTGAAAAAACACTGAGAAATACATCAAAACTAGGAGACTTAGCCCCTTACTCAGCATGCTGCTCTGAGGGATTTACCCAAAATGTCTGAAAAATGAGGACTCAGACAGATACCTGTAGACCACTGACAATAACATTCCTCATCACAATCATCAAAAGGTGGAAACCGGCCAGAGTCTGATGTTTGGGTGAGTGGACAAAATGTGGTGACTTCAGGCAACAAATGAGACCCTCGTCATGTGACTATGTGGATGACCCTCGAAAGCACTATGCCAACAGGACATGCGCTGTACAATTCTATTCACATAAAGTGCTCACACAGGCAAACCCACAGAAACAAAAATCAGATTACTAAAGGAGATCAAATAGAATCAAAAGTCAGTAGCAGGTAGAAATAATTAAGACAGAAAAGAAATGGAAAAAAGAGAGTTTTTTAAATCAATAGGACAGACCAATGAAACTTGGTTCTTTCAATGAATAAACAAATTAGACAAACCATTAGCCAGATTCACACAAAAACAGAAAAAAATCAAATAAATAAAATCAGAAAAAAAACAGAAAAAGAAAAGATCATAAATGAATAATATGAATCTATGTACCAACAAGTTGGACAGTTCAAAAGAAATCAACAAACTATTAGTAACAACCTTCCAAGACTGAATTATGATGGACCAGAATATGTGAACAATCTGACCAAGTTTACGGAAATTGAAACTGTAATCAAAGGACCCAAAAAAAGAAGCCCAGAACCAGACAATTTGATCAGTTAATTCTACCAAATTTTCCCAGAGCTCTAATATTTCTCCTTCTCAAACTTTTCCCAAAAATGAAAGAGGTAAAACTTCCAAAAAAATTTTATGAAGTCATCTTTACCCTGATTCCTAAATCAAAGATATCACCAAAAAAAGAAAACTCTGGACCAATATCTCTGATTAAAATATGTGGGAAAATATCCTCAACAAAATGTTATCAGACTGAATTCAACAACACATTCAAAGGTTCAAGCAGAATTTATTCCAGGGATGAAAGGATGGTGCAACATATGTGAAACAGTCTATTCGATATACCACATCAACAAAAGAAAGGGTCAAAATCATATGATCATCTTATCAGATGCAGAGAAAATATTTGACAAGAGTCAACATCTGTCTCTCTATAGGTATAGAAAGAGTAAATCTCAGCTTAAGGTGGGTCATTTATGACAGACCCCACAGCTCACATAAAACCCAGTAGCAAAAAAACAACATTTTTCTTACAAGATCGGGACCAAGACAAGGTCATTCATTCTCAACAATATTATTCAACACAGTTTTGGAAGTCCAGCCAGAGCAGTTAGATAAGAAAAAGAAATGAAATCTAAATTGTGAAGGAAGAAACAAAGAAGAAAGAAGGTAATCTGGTCATGTGACAACATGCATGGAGGGGATGATGCTTAGTGAAATAAATCAGAGAAAGACAGACATTATATGATTTCACTCACGTGTAGAAATAATGAAAAAAAATAGCATAAACAAAAACTCCTAGATTATAAATAAAACTTTTCTTACCAGAGGGGAAGGCAGTTGGCGAAATCAACTAAAAGTTCTATTGTGAGGCAGAACATGGAAACTAGACTTTTAGTGCTGACCATAATACAGTGTATATAGATGTGGAATTATAATGCTGTACACCTCAAATCTACATAATGTCTCAAATCAACTTCACTTCAATAATTTTTAAATAGATAAAATTAAAAACAACTATACACAGCATTGCTCACAGGAGTGAGGAGCCAGCATATACTCCAGGGCACAGACAGATCCAAAAGATTGCTGGAGGGTGGGGTGGGGATTGGACCCAGGCTCCACAGGGATGATGTCCAAACCCCAGAACCCTAAGGAAAAGTCCAGAAGGACCTGCCCTCCCTCCTCCCACAGAGGCAGGCTCAACAGGGAAAGGTGCGGGTGGACAATTAGCAGGAACCCTAACAAGCCACGGGGGACAGAGCCCAAGAAGCAAGGATGGATGTAAACGGAGCTCTGCCAGGTCCTTTCAAAACTTCCCGTGCAGACAGAGACCTGTCCCACGTCCCCTCCACCAGGACACTGACCAGTGAGAGCCGGCTCAACGCACATACTCACAGCCAGAGGGATGCCGCCCAGGTGAATGGGGACAGGGGCCAGGACAGGACAGAGAGAGCAAGCAAGGACAGGGGAGGGCAGGCAGGGCTGCATTGTGACCTTGGGGAGTGGCTCTGTCTCTGAGTTCAGCTCTTGTGTCGAGGAACCAAGAACAATGGGAGACTCCTGTGGGTCAACGCTCTGAGAGTCCACGTGGGTCGTGCTGTGCAGGGTTAGAACTTTGGAGCAAGACAGACACGGGAGGTGGCTCTCCTTCATCTTTCTATCTCGGTGGAGGACAGAGATTCTGCTTTAGAGACCTAGAAGAAGCAGGTCAGACTCTGCTCTGGGTCAGGGGCACAGGAGGCAGCAAGGACTGTCAGCCTCCAGACAGGGCGGTGGAGCTGGTAAAGGTTGTCATGGAGAGCAGGGCATGTGTCCATGGTGCTCTGTGAAGGGTGAACTGGAAGAGGAATGTGGACCCAGAGCCCAGAGATGGTTCATTTGACCAGAGGGACAAGAGGAGGCCCAGGGCTGTACGGGATAGAAGAAGAGTCTGGAAGAGGAGGTCAGAGACACCAACAGGATGCAATCAATGGGCCAGGGGCTGCCTGCCATTCACATCTCTGGCCTGGGGGACAGGTGGTTATTGGGTTCTGAGACTGAACAGGCTGCCTAGTAGATGCTGATCTGGGTCTAGCAGAGGGTCTGTGGGGCCTGGGCATGTTCAGCAAAGGCAGGGCATCCAGGTTTGAGTCTGGGCCCTCAGATGGGTGCTCCAAAGACACAGTGTTCTTGTCCAGAGAATGGGGTGGACTCCAGAATTTACTTCCCTTCCTATCCTACCCTCTCTCTCTCTCTCCTAGTGAGCTCCTTGAGGTTTGGTGGAACCATGATTGTGTGTGTGTGTGTGTGTGTGTGTGTGTGTGTACACAGCAAGACCATAATTCCACCTGAACACAACTTATATTTACACCCAACATTAGAAGTCAAACATCCATGTGCATTTCCCAGTCCAAACCCAGTCTCCTCTCCTCTCTTCCCACCTGCCTCTCCCCTCTTTCTGCCTCTCTCTTTCTGGTAACAAACATCTACACTGAGTTTTTCTCACATCCACAGACACTCTTCATCTTCACTACAAGAAATGCACTATAAACAATATACTGATTTGCTTTGCAAGAGTTAAATGTCACAAAGCGATATGACTCTTCACAGCTCTCACGATTTGTCTTCTGTCCATGCTTATGAGATGCATCAGATTGGTGCAGTGGCTGACATTTCCTCCATTCCTATGATGTAGGCATGTCCCTTTGCAAGGAATCACACTGGGTGCATGCATCCTTCCTGTGAGGAGTGCTTTTCTTCCCAAACGTTCTTAAGCCTGCCCCCCACCGCACATGCACTTAGAGAGAACTGCTGTGGTGGAATTGCTGGATCAGAGACACTGAGTTCAACTCAATTAGACATCTCAGGCTCTCTCTAATGTGTTGTTTGTGCACTAGAAGCCTCCGTCATGAAGTGACCCTCCTGCTGTCCCTGACAGGCTGGGCTGGTGGTCAGTTCACCATCTGTTGGACATGATGTGTATCTCCTGTGCCACTGCTTCCTGGTCATGTGAGGCTGGGCGACTTTATTTGATGACTGGAACTGTGGATGGTGGTCTCCTCCTTGTTTCCTTGTTCATATCTGCTCCTTGGTGGAAGGGACCCCATCTCTGTCATCGTCTCAGAATTCCTTCTGGAGAATACATCTTTGAGAAACTCACTCAATGTTGAGATTCGTAGGACATGAGGCAGAGTGTGTAGATTCCTGGGCAGAGGAGCAGAGAAACAGGGAACAGGCAGAAGGACCAGGGAGAAGTTTCCCCTCCAGGTACAGAGAACACAAGCACATGGAGCAGCCTTCATAGGCTGACTTGTAGGAGGAGAAAGATTAGCAGTGGATTTTGAAAGTCGGAGAGATGTCAGGAGGGAAGAGAATTAGAACCAGAAGAAATTGGGGCAAAGACCTTGAGTCAGGAGCCATCTTGGACCAGGAAAGGTGGGTAGGGCTGTGATGTGTGTGGAGATGGGTGAGGTTTACAAGGGGCCTGACTTTCAAGGACTTGAGGACTTTTAACTTTTAAAAAATATTCCAAGTATAAATGACACAGTGATGCAGTGTTTTTTCTTTCCCTGTCAGTTTATATCATTTAGTATAAGGTCCTCACATCTTTCCAAATTTTCTCAAATGGCATAATTTCATTCTTTCCCTTGAATAATAGTCCTAGATAGGTGATTGATGATAGGTAGATAGATCTGTTGATGGACATTTAGATTGGTTTGGTTTATTACTATTGTGAATGATGCTGTAATGAACATAGGGGTGCAGATATCTTCATAATCCTATTTCCATCCAGTTTCTACTGAGTTAACAGAATTATATTAAATGCAATATCCTAGCTCTTATAATCCTGCTGAGATTTCTATATATTCAACTTTGTGTGTCAAATCTCACAATTATTTGTCTTATTTATTTGATCATCTTAATTTTATTCATATTTATTGCTGGGCATGACTTCATAACCTTTATAGAGAACTTTATAGCTTTATAACCTTCAAAGTGACACTTTTACCAACTTAGGACACAAAAAATTTTTTACTTGTCATTAAACAACCAATTCATTTTTATTAAATGTATTAGTGATCCTTATCAGATTCCCTGCTATTTTATTGGTCTTCCAATGAAATATAGTAGTGTTCCCTTCTAATGCCTTACACTTCTCTTTCAACATTTTCTTTACTTATTTCCATGTGATCAGTACTTTTTATATAGCAAGCTACTCTTTGCCCTAATTACCAAAAAAAAAAAACGTTTTCATGTAAAATAGAATACCAATTTGATCAATTTTACCTGAAATTCCAGACTTATAGCATATCTGTAAAATTCAAGGTTTTCACAAAAAGTTTTTTCATTAAGATTTCTAAAACACCACCAGAGCATCACACACATCATTTGATCACATTTTAAATTCAATCAATTCTATTCTATTTTTTTCAAATTTGAGCTTAAATATCTGAAATAAATCACACAGCTCATATGGTCAACAGCAAACATTAAACTGCTTCACTTATAGAACTTCATCTTCGAGTCAATTATGTAAACAATTTTAGTGACACCACTGATGCCTCACAGACAATAATGGAAATTTTGGTGCCTTGATGTCACGTTCCACAAAATTGTTTTCTCTTTAGGAAACCCCTGAGTCTGAATGACTATGTCATGTAATATCACCATTGTGTTTCTATTACATTTTCGTATTGAAGACTCTGTTATTTTAGCTTTACTTTAGAGTATGGGGGAAATCTTATATTACATTCTAAATTTCTGTTTTATCTATAGAATTTGATATTAAATTTTTCAAAACTTTTTATTATTCACATGATGTTCAGTGTGATTAAGGATATTTTCATTTTTCCTCATTGACTACTGGAAAGTCTCCAATCCAAAAACAAACAAAATATGATTGATATTCAGATGAAATTCAAATTTCCAACTATTGAGTCACTTTTACACTAATATTCATATCACCTGTTACCATGAACTGCCCATACTTTGTCCTTTTTTTGTTAAGAATATTGACTTATAAAACTATATTAGGTTCAGGTTTAAAGCATAATGATTCAATCTTTTATATGTTGCAAAATCATCTCCACAATAAATCTTTTTAACATCTATCAACACAGAATTACATTTTAATTCATGTAATAGAACTTTTAAGATTGACTCTCTGATAATCTTTCAAATTTAAAACACAGTATCATTTACTATGGTCAGCATGCTGGGCTTTAAGTCTATGCTGTCCCCAGGAGTTATTTCTTTTATAACTGTATGTGTGCACCTTTGACTCCCTCACGCATTTCATATGCCACCTAAGTACTGCCTCTTGGAATCAAGTCTCTGTTATCTGTGAGCAAAGTTTTTGTATTTGATTGTTTTTTATATTCCACATGTAAGATTATATGGTATATGTTTTTCTTAGTCTGACATATTCATTTAGTATAATTCCCTCCAGGTCCATTCATGTCATTACAGATGACAAGGTATCATCACTTTTCATAACTCAATAGTATTCCACGGTGTGTGTATCTTTATCCATCATCCATTGGTGGACGCTTGGGTGGCTCACATGGCCTTTCTGTTGTAGATTGTGCTGCACTATACATGGGGATTCAGATGTCTTCATTTTCTTCATTAAATACCCATGGTGCATTGCAGAATCATAAGGCAGAATTTTTTAATGTTTGAGAATACTCCATCCTGTTTTTTTCAGAGTCCTGCACCCATATTTTACATAAAAAACAATGTTTTTATCCAAAAAAATATTAAATGAATTCTTATATTTTACAGTGAGCCTTACACGGTATAAAAAATGCTCCAGCTTTCTCTGACTTATGTAAAATTGGAAGGTCAGTACGACAACAACTGCAGATATCACTATTCACAAAAATACACACTAATGTTCATATATAAGCAGAACATAGATAAGCTTAGCTGAGCTTGTTGGTCTTTTATACTGCATGCTTTCTTTTCATGTCCTGAATAAATAATTAAATGTAAAATTACTGAAATATGGTACATTTAGAACTTACTGGGATAGACTTCTGGATGTGACTCAATAGGATGCACTTTAGGGTCACTCCCTACAGGCACTGAAAAATACAAACAAAAAAAACACCTTTTTTCCTGAGACAAACACCAAAAAATGGCTGGCACTTCAGCTGGAAACAGAACAGCTGACGACTAACAGTGGGTGAGGCCACCCAGTGGGGTCCAAATCCACATCTTCGGGACAGAGTTCAGGAGTCATTAAATGCATGGTGGGGCAAAGACTAGGTATTTCGGGACCAGCTGCGGAGGCAGCAAGAGATGAACCCAGTGGAGCTGAGACACAGGGCCGTGGAGGGCTAACTTGGGAGGGGATGAAAGGAGAGCCAGCTCACCCAGAGCTGAGCTGGAGCCCACATGGTGAAATTACGCTGGGTGCAGCCATACCAGAAATCAGCCAAATCAAACCCTTCCCAGAACCATTTCATGCCAAAGCCTGGGGACAACTGAGTGGAAATTCCACCCGTCACATATCCACCCACCAGAAATTCCACGGATCAGATACCCCACCCCCTCGAATACAGTGAGAAGGCATTCCCAAACCTCAGTGATACCCGCCAGTGTCACCTTGAGGTGAAACAGCAGCCTGATTGCCAAACCTGAGCAAGTCAAACCAATGCAATGCCAGGGAAACCAAACCCTCAGAAATATAA
The DNA here is from genome assembly GCA_004363575.1 of Solenodon paradoxus. Lineage (NCBI taxonomy): Eukaryota > Metazoa > Chordata > Mammalia > Eulipotyphla > Solenodontidae > Solenodon > Solenodon paradoxus. The sequence goes on along the minus strand of RJWH01008861.1, from coordinate 5,955 downwards.
ATAGAATGCAGAATAGAGCAAAGGCACAGAGAAATATATGTGAAATGATGGATCCGATCAAAAACCCAGGGGAAAATATGAATACCGCAGACATACATAAATTACCTGAAGAGGAATTTAAGGTAACAGTGATTAGCATACTCATGGGAATCCAGAAATCAGTAGAGGCAGTAAATGAGAATGTCAGGAAGCAGAGAAAAATTAAAACAAGACATCAAACAGGTAAGAGACACAATGACTGAATTAAAGAACTAGATAGGGGGACTCAACAACAGGATGGATGAAGCTTCCAATAGAATTAACGATTGGGAAGATAGGGCAGAGAAGCCCGAACAAGCAAACCAGCAAAGAGATTTTTTAAAAATTCAAAAAATCGAGGACAGCATTCAAGACATCTGGGATAACCTCAAAATCAATAACATTCACATCATAGGGGTCCCAGAAGAAGAGAGAGAAAAGGGGGCAGAAACCATATTTGAAGAAATAAGAGATGAGAACTTCCCTAATTTGAAGAATGAAGCAAGCCTGCAGATCCAGGAAGCTCAAAGAGTTGCTAATAAAAGAAGCCCAAACAGAAATACACCCAGACACATCATCATAAAAATGTCAAAAATACAAGATAAAGAAAGACTATTATTTAAAGCAGCCAGAGAAAAACATATCACATACAGAGCAGCCTCCATAAGACTGTCAGTGGATTTCTCAAATGAAACCCTACAAGACAGAAGGAAATGGCATAATATAGTCAAAGTGCTGAAAGAAAAGGATTTCCAACCTAAGATTCTATATCCAGCAAGATTATCATTCAGAACTGAAGGAATGATGAAAACCTGTTCTGACAAGCAAAAGTTAGTGGAGTTTATCACTACAAAACTAGCTTTGCAAAAAACATTAAAGGATGTTATATAGTGCATAAAGAAATCACACAGAAAAATAATATGATAGCAAATATTGAAAATGGAGAGGAAGAGAAGAGAACAAAATGTGGATAGTTAGAATAGGTGGAAGATTAATATGCTTCCAAATATAATTAAGTAGTAGACATAGAAGTGTGAATGCTAACTTCAGGGTAACCTCAAAATACATTCCCAGAGAGAAAGTGAAGAAGAAAACAAAAGGTGAAATCAATCAAAACATAACTGCACCAATCCAACCTAAAAAGAGAAAGAGAACAAAGTCATCAACTGGTGCAACATACAAAAGACAAATTATAAGATTATAAGCAGCTATATATCAATAATCACCGTAAATGTTAATAGAACTTATGCAAAAGTCACAACACACAGAAATAAAAACCAGAGTAAACATTAACTTTTCAAAACCAGGTCTAGTACCAATTTCAGCCTCATGATACGCTGGTAAATCTCCAGAGCACAGAGCCCTTCATAAGTGCCAGAGAGATGCTGAGCAGAGACACAGGCCAGCGGGCTTGCGAGTTGTCCACAGGCGGCAGGTGGGCTATGGGAATGGGTGGTGGGGTTGCTGATGGAAACAATGAAGAGATGGGTGGAGGTTTCTGCTTCAGGAGAGAGTGGGAGGAATTGATGAATGTCTGAACTAATGAGAGGGAGGAGATTCCACTGAATGGAGGGACAGGCCTGAATCAGGACCTCACAGCGTCCATGTCCTTTCTCATCGATGCAGGATGGACAAAGAAGGGACAAACTTCACCCAGGTCTCTGAGTTCCTCCTCTTGGGGCTCACACAGGACCCCCAGCAACAAGAGCTGCTCTTCATCCTCTTCCTGAGTATGTACCTGGTCACGGAGTTAGGGAACATGCTCATCATCCTGGCCATCATCACCGACGCCCGTCTCCACACGCCCATGTACTTCTTCCTGGCCAACCTGGCCTTTGTGGACATTTGCTTCACCTCCACCACCATCCCCAAGATGCTGGTCAATCACGTGACTGGGCACAAAGGGATCCCCTATGCTGGCTGCATGACCCAGATGTTCTTTTTCATCTGGTTCATCTGTATCGACAGTTTCCTGTTGGGTGCCATGGCCTATGACCGCTACGCAGCCATCTGTCACCCTCTGCACTATGCCACGTCTGTAACACCACTGGTGTGTAGCTTCCTGCTGGCAGGGTCCTGGATGGCTGCCTTGGGGAATGCCGTGGTCCACACAGTATTAATGACCCTCCTCTCATTCTGTGGCCACAAACAGATCCCTCATTTCTTCTGTGATGTCAGCCCTCTGCTGAAGCTGGTCTGCTCTGACACCTCTCTCATTAATGCCATACTGAACACTGTTGGGGCCCTGCCCCTCTTCATCCCTTTCATGGGCATCTTGGTTTCTTACACGCATATCTTTGCAGCTTTGCTAAAGATCCCGTCCATGAGAAGCAAGCAGAAGGCCTTCTCCACCTGTGGCTCTCATCTCTCAGTGGTGTCCCTGTTCTACGGGACTCTCATCGGGGTTTACTTCAGCCCCATGTCCTCCCACACAGCCCAGAAGGACACAGCTGCTGCAGTGATGTACACGGTGGTCACCCCCATGTTGAACCCCTTCATCTACAGTCTCAGGAACAAGGACATGAAGGGGGCCTTGGGGGCCCTCATCAATAGGAAGCCAGGTTTTACTCAGTGACTAGAGCACTGGGACATCTGAGTGTCCAAACAAACGGTCGTCAGTTCTGAATGCACCTGAGCAGCTTACTCTTAGATATTTATTTCATTTGTCTGTTACTTCATTCTTTTAACATGTACTGAGGCTTTAGTACATTTTAAACATCTTTAAAGGGCTGACAGTCCATCAGGGAACATACGGATCCCTGACCAGTTGCTCTTTCTGCAGCCAGAAAAACAAGAGTGGTTGCAAGGAGGTGCCTGGCATCAAGAGACCAGGTCCCACCCCACTTCGTTAAGTTTTGGGTTTAGCTACAGTAAGATAAACGTAATGCAAAGGCTCAAGATTTTTCAGAAAATATCTTAAGATTGTTCAGACTAAACTCTTTGTTTCTGTAGGAGCATGTGCCTTCAGATAAATGTAGTCAACATCTGGTCTGTTACCCCTAGTTCATTCTATTGCTAGGAACCATATCCTGTGTTCTCCTCTAGTCAGAGTTCATGTGTCTATTTAATTTGCAGTATTTGCTTCCTTGAGCAACCAACACATGTCTCTGTCCATTAGCAGTCATCAAAACAAGAGCCTTGGATGTAAGGACAAGAATCCAAATCCATAGTGGCCACTTGGCTCTGTCTAAATTATTCATTGATACATGTTATCCACACCTACAAGGTCTTGAATTTGGTTTACTACAAACATCAGTAGTATATTTTGTCTATTATTTGTAAAATAGTATAAACATTTGACTACATTAAAATTGTTATTAGGCTACTTTTATTGACATTCAGGATGCATTTGGGATGTCACATGTATTCTTATTCTTCCTCATCATCAAGTTCATGAGGATTCATCTTAAGTCCATGATTACTCTCAAGTTTATGATGGCCTGAGTATTGACTTTAATTATGTAACATCATTAACAGTTTCGGTTGCATGAAATCATTTTGTCAGATCACTCTTGAAGTTGGTGCCCATATTTGTGTCTGACTCCAGAAACCAGGATGATAATTTGTTCATTGCTTCTCAGTACATCTTCTAACACTTCCATAAAGGTCCGAGGTGAAGGATGAAGAGCTACATCAGTCTTTGAAATGTGTTCGTTCATCCAGCCTCCCACTGTGTGGTCCTGTGCTTCCCTTCAGTTGATGGATGAACATTCCAAGTCACCTACAGGAAACTTGGCGCTTCTGAACCTCTGCCTTTGCCGCATCTTCCACAGACATCCACTCCCTCAAGTGGCAAATGCAGTTACTAAATCTCCCTCTGAATTTCCCAGCATCTATTCGAAATCTCGTTTGTAACTTCCAGAGGCACAGATGGATCCAGCTACACAGATGCACACATATGGGTCTGACTTTGCATCATCAGATACTTGGTGACAGACCCAAAGACTATGTTTTCATTTCAGTGACCATAAAAGGTGAAATAAGTTTTACTTGTGTATTTGATAGGTGTAGTCAAATTGAGTTCATATTTGCAATCTTGAAATACGTCCTGCACAATGAAGGATGATTGGTGAGATTTCTTTCCTGTGCAGATACAAATATTTTATTATATACAAGACTTCAACATATAGATTTAGAGAGGGGACAAAATACAACCCTTCACATTTGCTTTAAAGAAAATAAAAGGAATAGAGCTCTGACCCAAGCCTGGTAAAAGTATATTTCTCTGTCTCACTAATAGTCAGTGTAAGAGTTTGTCTCTCCTTTCATCAGAGACCAGGTTCCCAGTATCTTATTTCTTGCTCATTTCCTGGAACTTCTCTCATTATACTTGTCTGTAACATGAAGTTAGGAACTCTAGATTACAAAAAAAAATAGTCAGAGAACAGAATGGAGACAAGGTCGTGACATTGAGCTCCATGTAAGGCTCACATTCCATGCTGGGTCAACCTCACTGCAAGACAGGCAGGGAACATATGGTGGCCTGGTCCCTGGGCTGCGACTCTGTCTTACAAATGAAGGAGGAAGAAGATTCTGTGGAGCATTCACAGTCCTCATTCCATCTCTCTAGCTGCCCTATACATGCAAGCATACTTCTTCCCACCCATGGACTCACCAACAGACCACCCAAATTACATCACTGATGCATCAGTTCATTGTTCAGAAGCTCGGACTATACACAGTCTACTTCATCAGGATGGACTGTTCCTCCCACGACCCAACAAATTCTTAGGTAAGAGTCCATTTTTCTGACTTTCCCTCATCCGATGTCCAACCTCAGACCAGTTGCTAGGTGGCAATAATTGTCAAATCTGCAGGGCAGGGTTTATTCTGGAGCATCTGCTAGTGAAATGGAATGAATTCTGCTCACTGGGGGGGCCTCACTGCTGTCATTGTGGTATCTGGTTTTGTCATCTGGATGTTCTCCCTTGCCCATTTATCCTCTGTGACCACATGTAAGGACCATGAAGGAGGGTTCCTTCTGGGAACTTTCCAGCATCAGAGCCTGATACCTTGGATGCAAATTAGGGAACAAAACTAGGGTTCGAACAGGGCTTGTGCTTTGTGATAATGTTCTAGAATACTTGTCAGTCTATTTGCTTCCTCGGGAACCACACACGAATTTTGTTCCTTTGTTTTACATTCCTCCGTTTACCTAGTTTATCAGGTTGATGGTGGCTAACTGAAGTAAGGTCTTGAGCAAAGGTCTTGAGTGGGAAGTAGTGTTGGTATCAGCCTATTGATGATGATGATCTGGACTAGAAACCCCCAGAACATGCATCTGGGACCCCTTCCCCACTACTTGTGGGGACTCCCCACCACAGACATCCCCACCAGAACCAGTGTTGTGACTGAACCAGCCCAGAGAACTTGGAAGAACAAGATTCATTACTTACAGGTCCTGGGGTTGGGACGCAGGAGTTGGGGGCCAGGAGCAGGAGGTCACAGCCCTCAGAGGTCACACAGTGAGGTTATGGAAGAGACAATGAACCTGAGCTTGACTTATTGGGGTCTGAGGATAGGATTCCAGGTCCTGGCTTCATCCTTTGTGGGCTGATTTAAAGCATAAGAGTGGGGACTCAGGGTGCAGGGTGGGGATAGGCAGGTTGCTCATATAATCAGTTCTCAAGGTTACCCAGGAACTTCATGAAGGGCAGGAGAATGTCATTAGCCCTTATCACAGTGACTTGCTAGAAGCTGAATCTTGCAATGGCAGCTTGTTCAGTCAAGACGGACGACATTTTAAACAAATGCTTCTGCAACCAAATCCTAATTCAGACCCTAACCTACAGACTTGCCACCACTGTATGAGATCCAGCATCAGATGGCCTCTTCAGTTCTCTAGGACTCTGCTCTGAGGACTTCTCTGTCTGCTTCTCTATCTCTATCTCACCCTTTGTTGTTCTCTCCCTCTCCCTCTCCCTCTCTCCCTCCCTC
>RJWH01008860.1:0-26957 GCA_004363575.1 Solenodon paradoxus | reverse complement strand
TCTGGCACTGTGGGGTTATCTCTGGCACTGTGGGGTTATCTCTGCACTGTGGGGTGATCTTTGGCTCTGCGGGGTGATCTTTGGCTCTGCGGGGTGATCTCTGGCTCTGTGGGGTGATCTCTGGCACTGTGGGGGTTACTGGCATTTCTGGCCTGGGATGGTTAAAGTAGCATGTGTTTAGGGCAGGACATTTAGAGCCAGGCCTACAGGGGCACCGAATTTGGTTTTCACCTAAGGTGCCAAAGCCCCTTGCACTGGGCCTGGACATTTGTACGACGTCCCACTGGACCACACATTGTGATCACCAATGGGCATCCGTAGTACTGACTTGTTGCTGCCTGGCTGCTCTGCTCCTGCTCGGATGGCTCCCCCCACCTCCCTTAGTCGCCAGCACGGGGCCCCCAGAGCAGCCAACTGTCCCGTGTGAAGCAGCACACAGCCCGCCCACCCCGGGGGCTCCTGGGACCCAGACAAGGGCAACACTTTTGGTCTCTGACCTGACACTCCGACTCTGATCTGCTGGCCTGACTGGTTGCCAGCCGCATAGAGGAGACTGGGCCGCACCCGGCTGCAGCTCTCGCAGTGGCCATGGATGGTCCACTGGGCAGACCGAGGGAAGGGATGGGAGAGTGGGCACACTGGCTGTGAAATCTCTGCCCCCTTGCTCTCTCTCTCTCCCAAACTAGCTTTGAGACTTTTCACAAAAGCTCCTTGTTATTGCGGATTTGAAGCCGAGGTCCCAATTTGTCGATTAATCACTGAGTTAATCGGGCAATTAGGCAGCAGCTGCTGAGGGGGCGGCCAGCGCACCCGCCATGTCACCTGCTCGGCCCCGTGCGGGGCCGGCAGCCTCTGGGCAGCACAGGCCGGGTGTGGCCGTGGGGCCGCTCGGGGCGCTGAGGCCCCGCACGCTGCTCCTCGTGGGAGAAGTGGGGGGCCAGCCTCCAGTGGTCTCAGCAGAGGCTGTAGCTCCTCGGATGTTGGGGCCAAAGGGTCCAAGGGGAGAAGCGTAGGCTCCAGAGCCAGAGCCTCCCAGCTGGCCCCGCATGGCCCCGCACGACAGACAGACGGGCGGCCTGAGAGCCACCGGTGGGCGCCATCAGATGGCCCGAGAGTGAACCCCAGGTACCCAGAAAAAACGGGGCCCCACTGGGAAGCCGCGGCCCAGAGGCAACATAGAGGAATCCCCGCCAGCTCCTAGGCAGGAGCTGCCAGCGGCCCAAGGAGGAGGACTTGGCTGAGGAAAGGCCCCAAGGGGCTGGGACACATGGGACAGGAGAGCGGGCATTGCCCGAGGGGTCCGGCCACCTCCAGCTCCCCACCTGCCCCTCCAGCAAAGCCTCTGAGCCGTGGGACAGCGGTGGGCCCAGACGGGGTCCAAGCGGTTTGAAGGAGGAAGTAACGGATCCCTGGCTTTCTCTCGCGTTAGGTTCTGGGCACAGAGAAATGGAGGGGGCTCTGGGGCCATGGGGCGCACACCCTGCTTTCCCCACGGCCGACCTGCGGTGGCTTCCCAAGAGCCCCGTGGAGCCGGGCAGGTGTGCCGGGGCCACAGGGCTGAGCCCCTCCCCACAAGCCGGCCTCCCTGGGGGCCTGTCCCGTGTCCCTCCCCAGACCATGGCAAGCGCATTCTCCCCTGGCGAGCGCCCCGGGGTCCCGTCTGCTCAGACCCGGTGTCCTGGGAAGCAGGACTTGGGGAAGGCCGGTGGTGCACGTCACTGAGACCCGGCATGGGCACAGCCGCACAGAGCCCAGCAGGGCCGACAGAGGCGTGAAAGCAGCGCCACAGCCACGTGGGAGCTATGGCTTTGGCACGGTCTGCTCCACGTACTCTGGGCATCGATTCGCTGTAGGAGCAAGACAGCAGAGCGTTTGTCCCGAGCGTCTCCACGGAATGTGAAGGCCTCACTCTGACCAGTCAGGAGGTTGGTACCACGGTCGGTGAAAGACTCCAGAGGCTGAGGTGACCCCACTCTCTGCTCCAAGGGTGTTCCCAACAGCAAGCAGCGAGATTCAGAGCCCTCAGATGGCGCCCCCACCGCCCTCCGCCCTCCGTCCTCCGGGCTCATCTACCAGGTGCCGGTTGCTGTGTCCTCTCTCCTCCCTCCCAGTGCAGGGTGCCTCCTTCCGGAGCTTTCTCCAGCCCGGCTGCAGGGAAAGTGCCCGCTGGTGGGTCTGCAGCCCCTCAGGCCTCACGTAGCACTGAGGGGCGGTGGCAGCCTCTTGGTGGGCTGGGCCCCATTCACAAGCTGGTTCATGCCGTGCCAAGCCACACCCTGGAGCACCTACGCCCTTTTTCTGCATCCCCAGGCCTGCAGTCTGGGTGCCAGGTGCAGCGGGGTGCCTGCCCAGAGCGGTGGGGTGCAGGGCGAGCTCACTTGGACGCGGCTTGGGCAGGTGACTCAGCCACAGCTTCAGGCTGAGCCCTCCTCACCAGGAGTCTGTGAGCGTTAAGTGGACGCCTGGTGCCCGTCACGGGGGGGACGCCGGGCTGCTCCCCTTCTCTCATGGGGCCAGAGCATCGTGCTTCCCTTCACAGCAAGGGGACAGGGCAGCTTCTCTGTGGCCGCGGGACATACTCATGGTCTGAGCAAGGCAACTCAGGGCCGGCACCCTGAGACCCCGGAGGCACTCGGACCCGGGTATGTGGTCCGGAGATGGGGCGTGGTGCTGAGGCAGCCTCACACAGAGGCTGCGGTGGCCTGTCTGGCTGCCCCCTCCCCTGAAGGCTGGGCCGGGCCCAAGGACAGAAGCCTATGCGCGGGCAGCAGGGCCGAGCGCCTCCCGTGACCCAGCAACGGTTGCATGAGACACAGCCCCAGATCTGGAAAGTCGCCACTGCCCCTGAAGAAAGCACCGCAGGACCGCCGTCTGCTCCCTCCTAGTGCACGAAGGTGACAGGCGCCTCCACACTCAGCACGGCAGGAAGCCTCTCTTACCTGAGGTCAGCACCTGCAGGCTCCGGCAGCGCTGGGAGAGAGAATGAGGAGGAAGCTCGTGTGGGAGTCGGAACATGGAAGGCACACGGCCCGCCGGATGCCATCCCGCAGGACTGAGGCTCTTCTGAACCAGAATGCCCTCCGGCCCAGTGCGGTACACTGCCCGTGGCCGGCGCCCACACAGGCACTCCGGGCCCCTCCTGTGCTGTCTGGCCGGCGGAAAAAGCGGGCAAGGACAGAGACCGGCCAAGTGGGAGGACCGTGGAGGAGCCGGGGCCAGTGGGGGCACCGGAGCAGCTCAGACCTCCTTCCATGCAGCCCTAGCGTTTTGCAGGGCGCAGAGGGCAGGGTGGGTCCTACAGAGCCTCGGTCATATCCTCCTCCTTGCCTGCTCACCCAGAGACTCGCCCCGGGAGACAGGTGTCCCAACCTGCTCCCCGCTGCAGGAGCTGAGCCTGCCTGCCTTGCACCACAGTGTGTGCAGCCTGTCTGTCAGGGCCGCCCGGAGCCAGAGAACGGAGGAGGCTGGGGGCACCCCCGGGGCTGTGGGGAGAGTTGGTTCACACAGGCACTCACCTCGGGGGGCCTTGGATCTGGTGCGAGCTCGCTTGTCGTCATTGTCGAAGCTCATCTGCAAGCAAAAACAGCCGTGTGGTCAACAAGCCACACTGGGGGCGCTGCCGCCTCTCCACAGCTGCCCCCCTGCCCTGGTTCTGGGACCCCTGGCCCTTCACAAACCCGCCACACACCAGCCGGCCAGCAGCTCACGCAGCCCCACCGTGCCCAGAGCTGGTGAGAAACAGGTGGCGAGAGCCGGGACAGGCCACAGAGATGCATGGCGCCACTTCCTGCACGAGCGTCCTGAGCAGGGCCCAGGTCACCGTCCCACAGGCCAAGGTCAACGTGTGTCCCCAGGCCCCGCCCCTGGGCTCCACCTGCATCGGGACAGCGTTCTTCCATGTCCCGTGGCCACCATGACGCCGCGGCAAGACGCAGATGAAACACATTTCAGCGCTAAAGCCACGGGTCCTCCACCACCAGGGACACCGCTTCAGCCAAATGGGTACCGAGATTCATGACGGGCTTTTGTCTGGTGTACACCTGAGTCCTCGGTCCCCTGGACTGCCGCGTGCAGGTGCTCAGGAACATGTGAGCTGGGGCCCCTGGGCTGGACAGTGGAGCCAGGAGGCAGGTTTGGTGGAGCTTCGGAGCACCTCCCAGCGTGTTCCTTCTCGGGGGCCACAGTCCTCTGCATGATACTCACGGCCCAGCCAACCCCAAGGGGCCCTGCTGCCCTGGAGGGAGTTGAGGGCGCATCCCCAGGAAAAGAGGTGACAGAGGGCGCCCCAAGTGTCTTCTGAAAGAGGTGACCCCACATTCCCCATTTGCCCCAGGAGAGCACAGGGCTCCCCAGCTGACCTGAGGCCAAGACAGGGAGGAGCCACTCCCTGCCCAGGCCACACCGAGGCAGTGACGCCAAACCCAATGTGGGAAAGAGGACCCGGACAGGAAGGGAGGCCCGAGATGCCACCTACATGGGGCTGCATCCTAGGGGCACAAGGACAAGCATTGTGATGCCTCCAGGAGGGAAGAGAAGGCATGTGAGGGACCCCCGCGGGCAGCACCCACGTGGGGCCGGGGCCAATGGCAGTTTCTGCTCGAGGGGCAGTTCCCGCAGACGCACTTGCAGGCGAGTGCAAAGGAGCAGGTGTCAGGGACGCGTCACGTGCTGTCGAGCCCCTCCCAAGGGCGCCGAGGCAACTGGCAGCCAGGCGCCCATCCCCGCTGAGATATACTCTCCGGCTCTTTTTCGTCAGTTTTCCCTGAAAATGGACAGGTGTGCTGCCGAATTAAAGCGTGCCTTGGCGATTTGGATTTCCGGCGGATTAATTACTCACTGGCTGGGCCCAAAGAGGCTGCCGGAGGTGGGGCGGCCCCACAAGCAGCTGCTGTTGAGGTACCAGTAGCGGCGCTTGGTCTCGCGAGCACCTTCCATTTGCGATTTATCTGCAGCCAATGCTCAGTCAGTGAGACGTTCTCTTTGGCGCAATCAGCTTTGACTTTAAAGGGGAATTGAGCCCTGGGAGGAAATGCTCTTCAGAGCGGATGCCAGGGCAGGAGACTGATGCTGGAAACAAGCCCTGAGCCTTCATGGCCTCAGGGCAAAGCTGATCCAGCTCCACGGCTCCGCTTCACAGGGAAGGGCGCTGAGGGGCTCTCCACCGTGGCCCCGCACCCAGGCGGCCCTTCCCACAGCACTGGCCGTCTGCAGGACCTTGACCGTACGAGCACTGGCCACAGGCAGGCGCTCTGTGCTGCCCACGAGTCCCTGCTCACCCGCTCAGGACCCGCGCCGCGGCCTCCCATGCCGTAGCACCTGTCCACCTGATTCGTGCTCAAAGCTCCACCTAGAGGACAATTTACAAAGGCAAACACCCGCTTTGTCGAGTCTGTGACCAGAACGGTCTCTTTGGCCTGCGTCCAGCTTGTTTATCCTGGCGGTCTCACCACGCCTGTGCTGCTACTTTGTTCTGTTGGCGTTTTACCGATGTCAAGACAGTGGTGTGCGCCTGGTGCAGGAGGGGTGGGCGCGTCCTCCCACGTCCCCAGGCTTGCGTCCCAGAGCCGGCAGGAACACCAGGTGAGCAAGCAAACACGGTAATAAGTGCTTCTTCCTCCTTGCCCCGCGCCCGCCCGCTCGCCCATGGGACTTCACGCCTGCCTGCTTTTCAGAAAGGGACGGCGCGCACGCGTCCCGTCACGTGGCTCTCGAGTGCTGCGCAGGGCCCGCCCCTCCTGCGCTCCTCTTGCCAGAACGAGCTCCTGAGCTGGACGTCCAACTCGAGTCACATGCTGCCTCGAAACTGGGGCTTCCCTGGACTCCTCGGTCAGCCAGCACAGGCCAGGCACACAAGATAGCTGCCTCCTCCCAGCATCTACTCCAGTCCCATGGCTCCCACCAGCCATCACACGGCCGGCCCAAAGGCTCTGTATCCAAGTCCCTTTACCCCGTGGCCAGGCCTGCCCCGCACACCGGTCCACGTGCTTCTGGATGGGCCCTTTCTCTCTCATCCCTCTCTGTGTCGCTCTGTCTATCTTTGTCTCTGTGTCTGTTGCTGTGTCTCTGTGTCTCTCTGTCTTCATCTCTTTGTGGTGTCTCTGTGACCTTCTCTCTCTCCATCTCTACGTGTGACTCACTGTCTGTTGCTCTCTCTCCATTTTGTCTTTTCTCTCTTCAGAATGAAGGGCTTCCGCCTGCATCCAGCCCCGTCCCGTGCGTCTGTCTGGCTGTGAGGACGGCACAGCACCCACACTGAGGCCTGCCCCACAGCCCTGTACATGGTCCCACCTCCCCAGCCCCTGTAGGGTCTTCTAGCCGGAGCAGCAGTCCCCTCACGGGGGCAGAACTCAGCACGAAGGGGCTGCTCAGAACGGGCCTTGGCTGGGGTGTGTGGCTCGGGGGGCTCGGGGAGGACAATCTCAGGTGGGACAGCTCCGACCGGGAACCCAGGTGACCAGGCTGGCCTCCTGCCTGCTCCCCCTGCCATCCCCTCACGTCCTCATCTCGACATCAACTCACCCACGCTTGCTTTCAAGGCTGTCTCTCCCGCAGAGTGCTCGGGGCCATGGCCATGGTCATTGCTGGGTGGAAGTGGTTAGGGTGGACAGATGGCCAAAGGGGATGGCCGGAGAACTCTGCAATGCCAGGGTTGGGGATGGAGCAGAGCAGAGACAGTCTCGGGCCAGTGGCTCCGGGACCCTGAGACTCAGAACATTGGGGCTCACGTTTTAGACGACGTTCTGTCTCCTTGGAATGTGCTCCAACAGCTGGCACACTGAGACGGGGATAGGTTAGGGGCAACACTGTATCCACAAAACATTCTGGATTAAGCAGGCGTCTGTGGAAGACAGAGGCACTTTCCTCCTGAAGACCCCGGAGCGGGGCCTCTGCTGGCTGGAGGGAGGGAGAGCAGCAGCTGTGACCAAGGGGGCCACTCCCCATGGTCCAACAGCATCTGGCCCATCTCCCCACTCCGTTTGCTTTCGCCATGCACTGCCAGGCAGCACCTCTGCACTGCAGCCAGGGGGACTCGCCACGAGACTCTGAGCAGCCCCTCATCACCTGTTCCAGCCTGAGACCCTGCTCCCAGTCCCATCTGCTGCTGCTTTCGCACCACCTGGCTTCCGTTTCTTTGAGTCTGTACCTGCATGCTGGTCCAAGGTCAACTGGAGGGTCAAAGCTTTGGCTGGAAGAGCCACCTTCGACGTCAAAGACAGGATGGCATGCTCACTCGTGAGCTCCGGCACAGCCTGCCTCTGGTCTCTGGGCCTCCGAACCACATACCCCCACACAGGCCTCCCCCTGATGGTCGTCACACCGTTCCCAGCAGCAACAGTTCTGGCCCCTCTCTGGGAGCTCCCCACTGTGCATCTGAAACCCTCCGACATCCACTCATTGTTCCAACCACAGGCAGCCAAGGAGACCAGCCCTCCCGTCGGGGTGTCGATGGGACTCCCAGGGAGCGTTATTGAATACGTGTCTTGGGAGAGGTCTCCTGACATCTCTGAACCTGGGATCTGGCTTCTGCAACCCCAAAATTAAACATTAAAACGACATAACAGACAGGAGGCAGCCACACCAGGTCCTCTGTTTCAAGCTCCAGCATAGACCGACTGTCTCTTGCCCGGGAGACACGGGGCACTCCAGGCGAGGCCGCCCCCACTTCTCTGCGATCTCGGCCTCAGTCCCGGACACACTGCTATTTGGGCCCAAAAGGTTCCGCGTCCAAGGTCAAGAGAATCCCGGCCTGGCGTCAGAGCGCGCGGGGAGCTGTCCGCGCCCCGGTGCTGAACTGGCCGCGCCGGCTGGCGCCTCCCGCGTCCGGGACTCGGCTCTGACAGCCCAGGCGCCCCGCCATCTCCTGGAAGCAACGCCAACCAGCCTCCCCTCGCAACCGGCTCAGCCCCTGCTCAGAGCCGCCCTGCAGGGAAACACTGTAACCCCTAGTTCCAGAACCGCCGGCGCCACTGGAGAAGTGAGCGGGACCCAAGCAGGTTCCCACGGCGCCTTGCCCTCAGCTCGACGGAGCCTCGCCTCGGGGACAGCAAGCTTCCAACCAGGCACTCAGCCGCTCTACAGCCAGCGGCCTCCCGGAGCTGCTGGCCTCAGGTCCAGTCACTTTCTGGGGGTCCCTGTGTGAATGACCAGGGCATTCACCCAGCCACAAACTTATGGGGGAGCAAGAACCCGAGGACTCAGATAGATAATCATTTAATGCACTATTTTAAAACTAATGCAGACATTCAAACGAAGACTGGGTCAGTACTGCTGATGTTCCCTTCTGCCTCAGCCTCCCATACGACCCCGCAGAGCACTGACGACTCCAGGGTGCTGCCAAGATTCTCTCATAGCTCTTTTGAGAGGCATGTGCCAGTACCGGGTTTGGGAGGAAAGGGCTGGTCTTCAAGAACAAAACGCAAGTGTTCTCGGATGAAACCGCCACCCACACTCGCACCCCTTCCTGTCTGCACCCTCGGGATGGCTTGGATGCTGGACGAAGAAAATGAGAGATCAGATTTGACCCGAGAGGTGTGTCTACCGAGTCTGTCACCACAGCCACCTCTGAGGGTCCCCAGACCCAGGGGACCTGGCTCCATCCAGATCCGGTCATGGGATTTCTAGAGCTAGAGGAATACAGGCAATACCCTGGTTTAGGAGGGTCCCTGGGGAGTCGAGGCAGGGTCACCTCATCAGTAAGTGCCAGGCAAGTGTGCCAGGCATGGACCTTCTCTGTCACTTGGGAAGACCGAAATAAGCAAGCTCAGCAGGCCTCACGCCCTCATGTGACAAAGTCCACCTGGGCTCTTAGGAGCCCCGGTGATAGCAGGGAGGGGCAGTAACTGGGGCCTGCTCTGGAGCCAGGTGTGCAGAGGTGAGACTGCTATCCTCTTCAGAATTGTCTCTCTTCCTTTAACTTTAAAGTGTGCAGATCTGGGGATCCTGGTCCCCACACACCCTGGGCCTAATCAAAACTCATGACAGAGACGCCGGCAGCCCTGTCAGTGCCCTGTGCCTCCTTGTGAGAAGGGCCTTCTCAGACCCAGGCCTCCCTCGGGCAGCGGGCAGCACACCGAGCTGTGTCTGCTCTGGCAGGAAGGGCAATGTGGGTGTGATGCGGGCGTGGCCTTGTCTCTGTGCCCACCTCTGACTGGGTAGGTCCCCTGAAACTCACTTTCCCAGGGTCAGAGTGAAAAACCCTGACCAACGCCAGTTACGCCAGCTCAGGGGGCGACATGGAGGCACAGCATTCGCACGACACCTGTCCTGAGCTCACCAGTGCAGGGTGCGAGGCTGTGCCCATGGCTGCCCCGGGACACATCGCTCATGAGGGAGTCACTGAGGGCCTCTGCCAAGGCATCTCCCCCACCACACCTCGCGCCCCGTGTCGACTCGGGTTGCTTTGTGGGACATGCCTCGCAGTGGGTGTGGGTTTCCCCCAGCAGGACCAGGCTCCAGCAGAGGGGCTGTGCAGCTTTGGCAAGGCCCACGACCGTCCCGTCGCCTCCCCAGTGCCGCCTGCCCTGACCTGCGCCTGGCTCCTCTGTGTGTAGTCTGTCTCCCAGCATTGCGGCTTCTCTCTGGGGCAATGCCCCCAGTTAATATTTAATTCCTCACATAAATTCACATGTCTAAGCAGAGGCTGCAGGCATCAGCTGGACATGACAAAGAGATGCATTGTGTACGTACTCTCTGCCCAGCACTCCCCGTTTCCATGGCAACCAGTTTCCTACAACTGCGGCTTTCAAAGGAAGGTCGTTAAGTAACCCGCAATAAAAACAGGAAATGAATGTTCCTGCCTCTGCCCTCCGCCTCTCCTTGGAGTGAGTTTGTAATCTGCTACAGGCATTTGATGCTTATCCCCAAATGCTGTCTTTCTAGAATTCTGCTGCCGTGGCCCCAGGCAGCCCTGTGGCTGGCCAGTGTCACTTGTCTAGAAAGGCCTACCTGCCTCCAAGAGCTCAGGAACCCCAGAAGCCTGGTGCAGGGAGGCAGAGGGCTGCTCAGGGACAGTCCTGCGGATCTTCAAAGGGACAGTGGAGCCCCAGGTTCTGCGCCTCCTGGGGCCCCTCACTGGTCTGCAGATCCAGCACAGACGCTGGGTGGGGTCTGGCCTCCACTAAGGAAGGGTGGTCTTGGGGCGTTTCTGAGATCCCAGCCTCCAGGTCCCAGTGGTCATGATCCAGACCTACCAGCAGGTGCCTGTCTTTCGAATCCTCTGGCAGGGATGTGGGGGTGCCAGTTGGGGCCCCTCAGACCCCGAACTACAAGGAAAAAGCAGCACGAGGGACTTGGATGCTCAAGGAGGGAAGTAGAAGCCCCACACAGCGGGAGGTGACAAGGCACCAGCTTCCACCGTGATGACAGGGGCTGGGAGGCTCCCAGCCTCAGACTCAGGATCACATCCCCACGCCCCGGAGAGGAGGGGCTGCAGGGACCTGCAGGTCTGGCCACTGTGCAGAGCGAGAGGTGTCCTCCTTGTGAGCGGCGGGTGTCCTCCTGGGTGGCGGCGTGTGTCCTCCTGGGCGGCGACGGTCCGTCTGAGGGAGGCTTGGGCTGCCCTTCGCACCAGCCTCCCCCCCACACAAAGTAGTGAAGGGCCCTCTGGTCTTCTGTCTGGGGGGCGACACCAGCCCGCCTGCCCCAGAGTCTGGCCCGGAGCGCACCCACTGGCACCCACCCACGAGCTGCGGCTCCTCGGCTCTGGGAGGAGGCCTCCCACCCGGGTCCTGAGCACCTCAGCTCGGCCAGGCCCCCAAGACCGAGCCACACGGCCCAGCTCTGCCTCCCTTTTCCAGGGAGTTTTTGGACAACAAACTCCAGTGTCTACTAAATCCTAGCAAAGCCCAATCCCTCTCCTTTCTGGGGTGACAACCCAGGCCTCGAGGTCCCCTGGCCTCAACTCAGCAGCACTGTGCACCCGGACGCGCCAGCCTGGTACAGGGCACGCTCTCTCCACTCAGAGCCTAGCCGGCCCGCCGGCTGACCCCGAACACTCTCCCTCCAGCGCCGCCAGGGCCACCTTCCTCGTGCAAACGCTGCAGCGTGCTCCACAGACGGACACCCACCGGGCGGAGGATGGCGGGCAGGGGCAGAGGGCCCCTCTCTGCGCTCACCCAGCAGGGGGCGCCCTGCCCCCACATGTGCAGCAGAGACCTCCCGGCCAGTGTGACACCACTGCCCTCCGCCCCGGGAGGGCTTCCCACAGTCCCCACCCCCGCCAGCCAGAGGGTCCCAGGCGTGTCAACACCCTGACCCTCTCAGATATCTGAACCTCCCTGAGGACCCTCCTGGGGCTCCCCAACTCTGACAAGCCTGAGGTGTCCACCTGGAAAGCATCTCCCTCTAGCCCCTTCACAGCCGTTTCTGAAGGGCGCACGCAGGCTGACAGCTCTCGCTCCCTCTGCTGCTTTGTGGGCCCCTGTTCCTGGCGCACGGCCAGCTGGCACCACTGCAGCCTCTCCCTCCTCTGGGGCAAGCTCTCCCCGCCCTGCACCCCATGCTCCCTCCACTGCCCACAGGGGAGGCTCTGGGACTCCCCGCCTCACACTCTGACATCTGACTGTCCGTGCCCCACCCCTCTCCCCTCGACCTAGGGCCCCTGGCACAGCTCAGCAGTCCCGGGCTCAGGGTCCGGCCGTCCTCTGCATCTGCCCGCCTGGCCACCTCCCACCCCTCCAGCTCCAGGGCCCCATAACGACCAGACACGACGTGACTCGGCTGGCCGCAGACCACACGTCAGCACTAAACTTGTGCGCACAGGCAATCGGAGAACAGATGGGCGAGTTGAGCTCCATCGATGTGCACATGGTCACACGTCACGACGCAATCACGAAGACATGGGGGGAGGGCACTCAGGTGCACGTCTGGCGGGGCCTTCAGGAAATGCAACAGTAAGACCACCCAAGTCCTAAACGGCAAACGGCACGAACCCATGTTTCTCTAAGGATGACGTCAAGTGGCCAATGAACACGCCGAAAGCTCAGCAGCTGGCCGTGAGCACAAGCCACAAAAAGATGTCGCTTCACACCCAGCAAAACTGATATAATTTTAAAACAGACGATAGTTCACGTGGGAGCAGACAGAGAAATCGGAGCCTCGCACGGAGCGGCTCCTCAAATATTCAACAGTCGGCACAGGACCCGGCAACCCCAGCCTAGTTTAGACCCAGGAGGGATGCGCACCTGCACAGCAGCCCTCCCAGCAGAGCGGGAGCGATACAAACACAACAAACGGCAGGTGCGGCCAGAGGCCAAGTTGTGCATGGGTACCGCTGCAGCCAGGCCTACAGACCGGCTAAGACCAGGGAACGGACCCCGATAAGGGATCGCATGCATGTGATTACGTTTCAGAAAAGCTGTTTCCGCGAATCTGTGCAAGGGGGCCGCGCTCGGCCGCCTCCCCACCCCCGGAGATCTCCCTGCCCAGAGGAACAATGACCAAGCCCGAGACGGGACAAGTGTCCTCAGCAGCGTCCTGCTCGACCCCCGGGAGGAGCGGGGAGGGTGACAAGGGCTGAGGGTCTCCTGGAACCTCAGGGCCCCTGGCAGGCGGTTGCCTGTGCTGGCTGCTTTAGGGGTCAATGAAATGCTCCCATAAATGATGCTCTGTTGACAGGACTGCTCGCTGCGGCCACGTGAGGTCCTGGCCCAGAGGCAGCTGGTCTGGAGACTTTGGGAAAGGGCAGAAGACGAGCAGGCTGCCTGTGTCTCTCCCTGCCTGGATCTGTGTGCCCGTGTGCTGGACCCCGTGGCCCCTCCTGGAGGCGGGGTGGGGGAAGGACCGGCAGCGGCAGGGGGCCCTGTCGGGCCGGGGAGGACCAGAGCAGCACATCCCTCTGCCTTCGGGGGTGTCAGCCGCTGGAGCCCACAACCAGCCCACACCTGTGTCTACAGCCTGGGGTGGTGCCCGGAAGTCCCTTGGCCTCGTCAGACCTGACGCAAAGCAGAGCCTCCCCTATATCCGGTTCGCTCACCTCAGAGCCACAGGCTGACATCCATGAAAGCTGTGACCAGAGCGGAGCATAAACGTAACTTTACATTTAGAAGGGAAACGCTCCTGCTTTCCATCTCAACCCTCATCCAACCCCTCGGTGCTGCTGCTCAGGGTTCAGAGAGCCTAACAGCAGGAAGGACGGGCTCAAAACAAGCGCAGAAACAAGCTGAAGCCACAGCAGACTGACCACAGGGTACAGTGCCCACCGAGGCACCACTGTCCAAAGTTCCCCGGCTGACCTGAGGCCCTGGGTCCAGACCAGGCCCCGGAGGTAGATCGAAAGCCCTTCCCGAGAGCACGAAGGGCTTGTGGCTCCAGGGAGCTGAGAGGAGGCCCAGTGTCTTTTGTACCCCAGACCCCTGCCCCTGGATCGTGCCCAGCGTGAGCCAGGCCGGCCGTGGCCCCAGGGGCCGCACAGAGGTGTCCCAGGCATGGCTGCAGCAGGGCTCAGGGCAGACCAGGAAGGCTGGACAGCATCCAGTAGCAGGCGGACCTGGCCTGGGCACGGCGGAGACCACGGGGCTGCTCGGGAAAGGCTGATGCTGCTGTGTCTGCTCCCCTGCTTCGCAAATAAAGATAAAGCCAAATGAAAAATCCAGCAGAAGAGTTGGTGATGAGTTAGACAGACACCAGAGAAGTGGGAAACAGACAGACAGGTGCTAAGGCAAGAAAACAGATGGGCTCTCCCGGCCGTCTGGATGGCCTGTCCCAGAGAAAGGACAAGAAAGTGGGAGGAAGCATGAAATTAAATAGCCAACAGTGGTTTTCCAGAACTACAGCATTTTTCAAGAATCACTTCTTTGAGGAAGGAGCGGGCAGGCACGCAGGCAGGCAGGCTGGGGGCGTAGGAGGAAGACGTTTCCGTCCCACTGCCCCTCCATCCTGCCACGAACCAGGGTCCCTGGGCTCTGTGTGGACGACACCACCGCAGCCTTCACCGCTGAGCCACAGGGAGCCAAGGAAAAGCAGTGTTGGGAGAAGACCCCCCACGCACCGATGGGGAGAAGCGAGTGCCTGTGTTCTGTGTGCCGGCGGCCCTCACCCCTGGGCCCTCGGCCCTCGGCCCTCACCTGCCCAGATCAGATAGGCTCCAGCAGGCGGGAGGACAAAGCCATGGAGGCCAGGCCGGAGCAGGGACCGGGGCCCGGGGACGGCTTGTGGGTCCAGGGCCTGCAGGGCGAGTAGGCCAGTGTGCGATCAGCCCAGGCCGGAGAGGGACAGGGCCAGCGGAAACCAGCGTTTTTCCTCCAAGGGAGAAATCCCACAGCAGAGCAGAGTTGTCTCGGTGGAGCCCAGGGCTCAAAGCAGAGGCTCAGTGTGACGTGGTTTTCACATGCAGAGAAAACAGGGAAACGGATACAGACATGGGGGTGAGTGACCGTGTGCACGCATGTCACCGGAGACCAGGCTCGCGGGACGGCAGCCAGGAGCCTGGGTGAGCCCAGGAGCTCCCATCAGAGCGCAGGGACCCCAGAACCGCCTCACACCCCGAGAGGGTGGAGGTCGTGACTGATAGGACCGTGTGGCTCTGTGAAATCTGCGTCTGTTGGAAACAGTGACAAATGCATCTCGCATGGCTCAGCGAACAGGCCTATTGTGTGCATGAAACATTTCTGTGCGTTTCAGGCGTTTCCTCGCTTTTCTTCGTTAGTTTATGGGAAGCTGCAGCAGGAGCGCGGTGAGCAGAGGCAGGAGGAGGAGGAGGGAAGCGCTTACCTACTTCATCCTGATTGTCCCCCAGCCCTGGTCTCGAACCCCGACCCTTGGGATGTGTGTGGACTGCACCTGACAGATTCAACTGTTAAGCCATCAGGGTGTGCCCAAGTTGAGATATTCTTTGAAAATATTATTTAGAATAATGGGCCTGAGTCTGGGACCTTAGTCTGGGGTGGCCAGCGACACCCCACGGGAAAAGGGGGCCGCTGGGCGGGCCCAGCTTCCCCAGGGGCTCCCAGTAGGGACCTGCGTAGGGAAGGCAGGGTGCACTCAAGCCCCCAGGAGAACCCCCAGAACTTCCTGCAGCCTCAAGCCCTGGGCTGGCCTCTCTGCTCGGGGTCCTGCCTCTGCCCCAGCTGGACCTGGTTTTCCGGCAGGAAGCTCAAGCAGGGCCGAGGGGAAAATGAGGGCGATTCTTGCCCTTTTTCTCTCCTTGTTTTTTTCTCATTTTTTAGCCGTAATTCAGAGGGAAGTGAATGAAGACTTGCTGAGTGGAGCAAAGACAGACCTGCTTTTGCTGCGTTTTGGTGAAAACGAGGAGAGGCTGGCGGGGAGCTGGCAGCCCAGAGCTTTGCACATTTCTCTTGCTATTCTGCTTCTAATCAGCCTGGCTGGTACTTTCTCTATTCAATAAAAGCCAAATGCAGGCCCGTCTGGTAATCTCCCCAACGCAGCACACTGCTGAGAAAATAATACAGATGTAACTTCCAGATCAGACACTTTCCTTTCCATTTATATGCAAATGGCGACCTTACACCGGCTGTCTCAACGAGTGTTTCCTTAAAAATGCAAATAGCAGGTTGCAGCAGTGAGGCTGTGTCTCTGGTATATTAGTATTATTATTGCTTCTCCCAACCTTACCCACGCTGTGGACACAGCCGCTGAACTGCTGGGCACTGAATCACAGGATGGGTCTGTCACTGGAGCCGCCGGCGGGGGGGCCAGCGGCAGCCAGGGGCTGCCTCCCAGGATGCCTGAAGGGCCCGGCCTTCTGCCCATCACAGGAGCAGGAAGACTAGGCGCCCTTCCATCAAGGCAGTTCCACACAAGCGGGGCTCCCTGGTGAGCCCAGCCCAGCATGGCTGGAATGGGCCCTTGGCCCCCCAGTTCCCACTGCCAGGAGGACCAGGAGGACAGCGGCCGGCCGGAGCCCAAGGGGCTGGGACGATGAGCCTCCAGGTCTGAGAGAGCATCTGGGGGTCTCCGCTGACCATCACCTGCGCCACCACAGCCCCCAAGTCCTGGCCTCTGTCCATGACTGCTGCCCCCGGCCTCGAGCCTGGCCTACCCAGCAATCTAGGATGAGGCTAACAGCGGCCAGGCTGAGCAGCCTGCCTCACTGAGCCACACAGAAGACATTCTGAGGCCGTCTCCATCCTGGGGACGCAGGAAATGAGAATGTCTGGCTCCCAGCGTCTTGAGGTCTCAGAGGAAATGCTGTCTCCAGGAGTAGGCAGGGGCTGCTCTGGACACTGCACCAGCCCCTCGTCCCATTCTTAGTCAGAGCCTTCCAGCTGCCCAGGAGACAGGTGCCCTTCCTTCCTCCTTAAAGACTCACCTCATCAAGGTTCTTCACAGCGAACGACTCAGTGGCTCTTCCATCCAGACAGAAAGAGGCTGGGTGGCTAGAGCTCCTACCAGAGTGCCAGTGCCCAGCTTTTGTCTGGTTCAGAGGGAAGATGGTCCTCGGGCACTGCAACACGGTGTCCAGCCGGAGCAGGGAGAGCCCTCTACCAGGGACAGTCAGCGCTGGGGGGTGTTGACCGCAGCCCCGCTCTCCCGCTCTCCCCTCAGTCTCTCACTCCAGGGATGGGGCTCCCATGCGGGTGGGGAGCCAGCAGCAACTGGAGGGGTCACACGTCCTAGCTCCAGGCTGAGAGGCCCTGGTGGCAGCTGACTCAGGCATGTGTCAACCTCCTCGCACTGCCCAGGGCCTTAGAAATGCTGGGTGGCTGTCGGTGCCTATTTCCAAACCCAGGGGACGTACTCAGCACAGCCAGCACTGAACAGAATGTAGAGAACAGACTTTGCTGAAGCAGAGGCATCTGACCTCTGAGGGACTCTGGGCCTTAGGAGACCCCAGACAGAGGGAACAGCACGCTGGCCGTGGGGACGTGAGCGCGCCAGGCCCCAGGCCGCACGCCACGCCTCGGGTGCGTCCTGTGTTCGCGAGAAGGATTGGACCCTCGCCAGAGCCCATGTGTGCCTCCAGAGGCTGCCAACTGGTGTGAAAGGAGCCCCGGTCCAGCCGCAGCATCCTCACTCAGAGCAGGCCGGTCCGGGTGAGGCCCCACCGCGGCTCCGACAGGCCCTCACGTGCCGCTCGGCTGGCCTTGGGTCACGTGGGTCCTGACTGCGGCACCGCGGGTCTCTGGGCATCAGAAGTACCGGCAGGAAGAGGCAGCCCCATCCTCGCTGCGAGAATCGTGTGCTGGGTGGCGAGAAGCCTCCTGCTCTGTGGCAGGATGGGAGCTGGGCGAGGCAAGGCCCTGCAGAAACAGTGCCACCTGCCCAACAGGCCGGCCTCAGAGAGGGTCATAGTCCGACTTTACCTGGGAGGACAAGGTCTGGTCACAATGGCAGAGCTCAGCCCGCCGCAGGGCAGACAGACAGAAAACACCTTCACTGTGCATTTCAGTAGTTTTCCTTCCCACTTCAATTCTAGGCTCTGCCTCCAAACCAAAACCTAGAACCTATGATGGCTGCGTTCGCCCAGCATGGGACCTCGGCGCCCAGCGTGGGACCTTGGCGCCCAGCGTTCACAAGCAGCCTTGGGACGCCTTCCCCACCCCTGTATGTCATGGGCAATGAGACGGCAGCGGTCAGGAGGGTCATCGACCAGACGTACAAGCACAGCGGAAGGCCAGGGCCCTGAGGGCCCAGGTGACTACTGGACTGGGCCTTAAGAGAGACAAGCAAACTTTAGCTGCAGGAGATGGAAGGGGACGAGGAGGGGCTATGACCAGGTTTGGGGACAGAGAATAAAGTTGGAGCTGGGCACAGACCAGGGACATCTCGGGGTGAGGGTCGGGTGGTAGGAACCCAAGTGAAGGGATACCCTCTAGCCAGGCTGCTCTCCTCGACGGGCGGCAGGCGCTCAGTGCCGGTGCCCGGTCTGGACTGTGGCGATACCTGGCCCAGCCCCAGCTTTGCTCATGGGAATTACCTGGGTCTGCACAGCCCCGCACTGATGGGGTCACCGTGTGCCGGCCCCGCGGCCCAGACAGGCACCGGTTCATTTTCGTAGCAGCGGGACACACTGCCGAATCGAGCGAGTCCTCCCAGTTCAAGTCTACTGTTTCCGAAACAACACTGTGGCAAGAGCAGGGTGTGTGAGAAACCGCCACCTCTGTGTGCACAGCTGTGGTTAACAAACCAACTCGCCGTCCAGGCGGAGTGGTGACTGAACAGGCCCAGGGAACCCAGGGCTGAGGGCCCAGATCCGGCCCCCCGCTGCTGGCCTGCCCCTCCCAGCACCTGGGGGCAGCACCCACAGAAGCGGTTTGATTTTCGGAATTCAACAAACCCCGTACGGATTCACCCACAGAAACACAGCAAGATGGCCTGAGGCCGAGCAGGTGTCTGGCTGCTGCGTTGAGGCCTGGGACTCTGCCCCAGCAAACCCAGGCCTCAGGCCCCACCCAGCAGAGCCCGGACCCCTACCTTCTAGGTGGCGCTGGGGCTGTCAGAGCTGGGGGGCACCGCAGGTGAGGGGCCCAGGGAGCTCCCCATGCGGCTCCTCCAACGCTTCATGTTTACGTAACAAATGTGGGAAACAAGAGGGCCAGGTGGGTTCTGTCCGAACCTTCAGTCGGAGTCAGACTCCACCAAGCCAGGCGGGAGGTGAGGTGGGAGCGGTGGCTGATGCCTCCGCTCAGGCCATCTATATCCACTCTCCTCCCAGGTCTCCATCTCGCCTGCACTTCCCCACCTGGCCGCAGCGCCTGGCCCCAGGCCCACCCTTCCGTCTCCATGCGGACGGCTCCCCGGCCGCCATGCCCAAACCTCGGCAAACAGACATCTCTGCACAGCACCAAGCAACCCGGGTGCAAGCCAAGCCCCGCGGGCCGCCGGAAGGTGGAGCGCAGGACGTGGACGCCCACCACCGTGGGCAGCTCTCCCTCTCCCTGCAGACGTCGAGCAGATGAAGCTCCTCTGAATAAAGCTCCTCACGCCAGCTGATCACAGCCGTGTGTATTTGTTTGAGTGCAAATTTTAAACTGAGTGAACGCCTTCTCTAGAAAGCATGGGCTCCCACTGGGTCCCCCACGGGATTAACAGGGGCGGCTGTGCTCTCTACTTGCAAGTACGTATCAATCTAGTCTCTCAGAAATCTGCAGCAAAAGCACGCTGGGTGGTGAAAATGCCCTCTCTTGTTGTGTGTGTTTTTGAACACTTGGGGAAATCCGGGCATCCTTGACAGGCACGTGCTGAGAAGCTTGGGGCCTTGCACCCGTCACCCCAGGGAGCTGAATGTGCTGCTGGGGTCCCAAGGGGCAGACCAGGGCCTCCAGGAGCCAGCATCCCTGGACAGCACTGGGCAGCCGCACTCCCGCGCCTTCTGAAAACAGCTGTTTCTGGTGACTCACCAACAAGACGGGCTCCCAAAGACCGTTTTCTTGTAAACATGCAACATTCCCGTTGAAGTACTTCTGCAGAAAACCAACTTCTGGTTTATTCGTGGGAGCTCACCGGGTGGGAGCGGAGTCGCCGGGGCCACCCCGGCTCTCGGCACCGGGAAGCCAAGTGCTCACGGGACACTCGGGGCCCACGGCCAGCGGAAGGCTGTGAGCCAGAGAGCAGGGCCTGCGGCTCACAGCAGCACCAGGGAGAGCGCCACGCGGGTGGGTGGGGACAGGCGGAGCTCCAGCCAGAACGGGCCACCCTGCTGGCCTCTCCCTGAGTCACAACCCAGCTGCAGCAGAGCTCGCCCAGGACACAACCACGTGGTGGCCCCAAGTGCTCGGCCCAGGCCTGGCGTCCAAGAGCACCAGGGCCCTTGTGGGCAGGGCAGGGCTTCAGGGCCCCATTGGGAGCTGCCCCCAGACACGTCTGAGGTCGCACAGGCCGCTGGGTCAGCAGGCATCCTGAAGGTCTAATGTCACCCAGGAGCCGGGTGAGGGCCCAGGGGACCCTGTAGGGACCTCCGATTCCGACTTTACTGGACAGGGCTCAGGAAGATGCCACTGACTCCTTGCCAACAAAGTGCCCTGTGAGCTCTGCCTGGCCCTTCTGCAAGAGTGCACTTCTAGGAGCTCCCGCCTGCTCTCCTCCCTTTGTTTACCACTAATTAACAGGCCATGTGGAAGGAGGTGATCATCACAGCAAGGGCCAATGGGAGGGAGCCCTGGTAAAGGGAGCACTGCTCCCCCCACCCTGCCTGCCTGGCTGACAGGACAGCCTCCACCGGCCAGGAGGCCGGGCCAGAGTCTGAGAGCGCCCCGTCTGCTCACACCAGGCCGCCCCCCCTGGGCTGTGCCCCCACCTCTGTTGCCTGGGCACTAGGCCCCACACAACACGACATGGCCTCATCTCTCTGGGTTTTTTTTCCTAAACCACTGGGCACAGGCCCTCACCTCTACCTCCCGGAAGAATGGCGGCTCGGGTCACTACTGGCGTCACGGGGCGCCGTCTGACAGCCCAGGCCTAACCTTGTTAAACCTGACCCAGAACACAGTGTCTGTTTAGAAATGACAGCCCAACTTGGCCACCGATGCTGCAAAGCGGACGCTGACACGAGAAAGGGGCTCGAGGACTCAGGGAAGCGGAGCCGCTGCCCTTCACAAAAGGCCCAGGGCTCATTCTGCTCCTGATTCACAAAGACGAAGGTGAGTGCCGGACGGATGGCGTCACCACCCGCACACGCCGCCCTCCTGGCTCCAGTGCGAGCTTGCCGGGTCGGTGCACCTGCCGACCCACGGCCCCGGAGCCCACGCCAGAGACGGAGCAAGAACGGCACTTAGTTCTGAGACCCTGTCCCAGACACACCACCCGCATGTCGCTCGGGTCTCGTTGCAGACGCGGCACGGCGCGCACATGACCACCAGCGCTGGCGTCTCCGCGTCTCCCTCCGGGTGGGGCCCTGAGGCACCATCGGCCCCGCTGCCCACATCCCCACGGAGGAAGTCCCGTTCCCCTGGGCACAGAGCACCGGTCTCGGGGTGGTGCTCCCCCCAGAAACGCACAAAAAGTTTCTGGGTGCACGATCTCCAATGTCTTCTCTGCCGCACGCACGCAGTGTGTCACGCACCAGCCGGTCCGAGCACAGGGAGGAGGAGGAGCGCCGCCGCGGGCAGACCCCCAGGAGAAAGCCTCCCCGTCCCACAGCGCTGCTCTCGGTCGGTCGCTGTCCCCAGACGCGCTTTCCTGAAAGAAAGCTCTGCCCTCAGACATCAACTCTGCGCTCCGCTCCATTTGCAGTCAAGGGGAAAGCTGGACAGAGGCTCTCTGCCTTTGTCAGCGAAAGAACATAACACTGACTTACCTTTCCCACAGCTATTGTCTGTCCTCCTTCAGAATGACATCACGGAAGCAGTCGTGAAATTTGCATGGGGGGCAGGGAGGCCAGGAGGAGAGGGAAGGCAGCTGCCTCCCTCCGCGTCACATGTGGGGAAGCCCGTGCGCAGGTTTCAATTAAATGCCCTCTCCCCTCAGTGTGCGAGCTCCGGAGCCAGCTCAGGGCGCTGTCTCATTTCCTTAATGACCGCTCTCATTAGCCGCGGTGGCACGGGCTGGCGGAGAGGCTCCTTTGTAAATACGCTACCCATGAACCCTCGGGGCTCCAATATATCTGTTTACTCTCAGAGGTGAAATAAATTTACAGTAGAGCATCAGAGAGATGGATCTGCTGACTCGGGAGCCGGAGGGGCCCCGGCCAGCCGAACTCCCCGCGCCTGCTCCCAGCCGCAGCCTGAGCGAGGGACTGGCGTGTGCCCACACGGGGCCATAATTAACATGCAGCCTGATGGTGTCATTTTGTTTTATGCGAAACACATAGAAGGGCAGAGCGTCTTGGGCTGCCAGGCTCACCCCTCTGCTTTCACTACCAGTGGTTCAGTCCAATAATTCCTAATAGCAGCAACCGGATGACAGATGCCCAGGGTTAGCACGGCTGCAGCGAGAGTGCTTTACAATATTTATTGGTGGTTAGGAATATGACCCAGCATCGTAAAGCACAGGCTGCAGAATTTATTACTCAGACGAAGCAGGAGGGTGACATACTGCTCATCTGCACCTCAAGCACCAGTGACAGAATGGAGATGCGTATTTTTCTAAGTGCATCGAAGGCCACAGATAGAAAAATAAAATCATACAAAGAAGAAATTAGAAAAGGACATTTTACTTTGACCAATGTTCTCTTTTCGCTTTCAGTTTTAAAATAATGAAACCCTCTCACGGAGAGCTGGGTTTCCGAGGCAGCAGTCCTCTGCCCCATAAAACTGGGGAGCGCATCCGGACAGAGGCACGCACCCCACTCAGCTTCCTGCTCTTTTTGTCTTTTTCAAGCTGCCGTAAAGGGCCACCCAATGAAAGCCCGGAGCTGAGAAACCCGTCACGCACACAGGGGAAGTGTCCACCCACCCCTCATACCCAATGGTCTGCTTTCTCCTCCACCCACTGGTGATCTCTTCCACTTTCAGAATAAAGGCAGGAGCATCCAAGCAGGGGCAGCAGGACCAGGGGACTTTCACTTACTGTCCAAGCCCCCTCTCCTACTGACAAATAAAGCAAACAAATTGCTCGATAATGATGCTCAGGTGCTGTAACCTGTACAGGGAAATAGACACAATGACTTCAGACACGTCTGAAGGAAGTACGGCCACACACCTGCAGAAGCAGCGAGATGCCCGTGGGGCTGAGATTTCAAGCTACGGAAAATATTGTTCTCGGTAAGGTCCGCAAGAACAGAACACCCACACTGAATCGGCACTACGGGGCTCACATCAACAAAAGCATACCCCACACAGACCTAGAACTCTTGGCTTCTCCGAAGAAGGCATGTTTCAAAACTCAGCTGAAACTTTCCACGAGCTCTTTGAGTGTGCAGCACCACCGTCCACAGTACAAGCCCACAAGCGCACTTCACCCTGAGCTCTCACACGTCCAGCTCGTGTTCCCAGGCAGGGCTGCCAGCAAATGAAACACACACGCACCCAGGCAGCCTTCGGAGCTGGCGAAGGGGGCAAGCGCAGTCCTCACTGGTCAAGCTGAGGATGAAAGATTCATTTGCCAAATGAGAGCAAATTGAGGCCACTGTGATGACCCTACCATTTTTATTCTTTCATCAGCTCATATTCATTCACGCCAAAGGACATATCCCATGGAGAGTACTCCTGAAAAGGCATTTTCTATCTCCTCTGGACACACGCTGAGTGCTGGGACATTCTACACCCACACCTCTGGCATTCAGAAAGTCTGTGAGCCGCTTATCGCCCGCGGCAGGCGAGGGCAGCCCTGCGCCATTGTTCTGGGAGAGACGGCCTGCAAGGGAGGGCGGCGCTGAGTCAGCCCTTCCCCAGCGACGCGGGCTGTCCTTCAAGCAGTTAACCCCGGTGCGGTGCGCGAGGGGCCAACTGCAGAATCTACAGCGGAACAGGTAACAACAAAGAGAAAAGGTGTGGCAGAAAGAACTCGCATTCGCGCAACTTGGGCTAGGGGCCGCGTGCCCCCTGAACGCGCACAGGTTCCCGGGTGTGGGCTGTCGTGAAGGGGGCCTCTGAACACGCCCCGCGCCTGCCGGGGCCAGAACTGGGAATGCTCCCCAAAGTTCACACAGCGCCGTCCCAACGGTGGGAGCTACGCCCGGGGAGCTTGCGCTGGGAGGGCAGGCCGGGCGCCCGCTCAGAGGATGGGTTTTGACGAGCAAAGGTCCAGAACCTGGCCGACTCCTCAGGAGAACAAAGGCAGAGCCGGGAAGGCGCAGGGAGGCCCGAGGCTGGCGCGCCTGAGGTCCAGCGCGTCCTCGCCTCGGCGCGGGCGGCAGCCGGCCCGCCGGCCAGCACGCTGGACAGCGCTCCTGGCCGGCGGCCCTTTGTTCTCCGCGCTCGGGACTCGGCACCGCCCCAGGCGGACGCAGCTGAACTCCCGGCGGGGAAAGGCACTTCCAAACGACGTCCCTGCCCGTGGCAACTGCCAGGTGTAACTGAAAACGTCCTTCCACGCGTGACAGCTGTGGGGATTTTTACGGTACAGTGTTTATTTTTCAGAAGAAGCCTGGAGCTCCTTTTCCCTTTAAGCTGCGTTTCATTTTAAAAAAGAAACCACGGGGAAGTTGCCTGTAACTTTCAACTCCAGAAGGAGCGCAGGGAAACAGCCCTGTCTGATCTGGAGCGCTCAGGAAGGAGAGCGGGACCTGCAGACTCAAACTTGCGCTTTGGCGTTTGGTTTCGGCGGGGCTCTGTGTGAGGGAGCAGCTTCGCTTCGCGATCGCTTAGCTAGGAAGAGTGTTTCAAATAAAGTGCAATTACGTGTGCAAAGCTGCACAACAGACATTCCGAGTGTCAGTTCATTTGCTTCATAAGAACTCTTTCAAGTAATTTTGGTCTAAACTTTCTGCATCTGTAATTGCACCACCTTCTCCAGAGACCAGCTGGGGGCTGGTCTCCTTGTTTCCTTCTGAAAGCTTTCCTGCAGATGGACGCCGCCTTAAAGCTGCAGACGACAATTAGAGCCCTTGTGTGCAGCGCGCGATGGTCAGCATTAATATTGCATGCGAGCAGCTGAGGGGGGCGCCCCAGGCAGGCGCTGGCAGATGGAGCAGACAAAACCGGAGCCCTCACACCAGCACTGCTAACTCAGCCGCACGGCTCCCTGCACCAGGCACCACGCACACCTCGCAGGCCTGGACACACGCACACACCCTGGCCTTGTCGGAGAACTGTTTCCTGCCCAGACGTCACGTACACACGCGCTGAAATCGTGTGCACACATGCACAAACAGCGTGGCCCGCGCCCTGGCCCCAGCTCTGACGCAGAGCCTGTGCTCACACAGTAACTGCTGACCGAGCCCAGCAGCAGCGCCCAGCCCGGCACCATCCACCACAGCAAGTGCAGCGGACATCTCCAGCCGGCAGAGGTGCCAGGGCCACAGGCCCCCTCCCAGAGCCCCCCTGTTCTTCCTGCACTGCACCCCACATCCCCACACCCTGCTGCCCCCCATCTCCAGCCTTCTGGGGAAAGACACTGTAGCAGCAGCAAGCCACAGGGTCAGCTGGGAAGGAGGCACTTTCCGGGCCCCCCCCCCCCCCCCCCCCCCTTTGGGGGGGGGGGGGGGGGAGCCTGTGTCTGTCACCTCCCCAGCTGCCAGAAGAGAACACTGATGGAGGGATACGCATCTAATTAGCCCCTTTGGCATCTTAGCAGAAATGTGTGAACAGGCCCAGGGAGGGTGTGCAGGGCTATCGAGTGGGGAGGGGAACGCACCTAGGAAGGTCCCACAGGGCGTCATCCTGGCCGGGCAGCACACCTCCACTCCAAAGTCTGGACCCACGGTCACTACATGCTGGAAAAACTTGCTACACAAACTTCTCTGTCCCAGGGCCCAGGGAGTGCCCTTCTCATCCAACCAATCAGGCTCAGAGAGGATCATCACTAATGCTGCCAGGGCCCTGCCAATGAGGCTCCTTCCTCACACAAAGGGCCAACCCAGGCAGTGAGCCCTGCAGGTGGGAGGGCACAGGCTGCCCACACACTGCCCTCCCCTCCCAGCCCCTCCCCTGGCGCACCCCCCCACCCCGCCCAACCTGGCAGGAGACCAGTTGAGACAGGGAGGGGTGCTGCGGGTCAGGTCTGGGGAGACCTGGCCTCCCTTCAGCACAGCACTGGCTGCCAAGAGACCAGTTCCTGGGGCCCCTGAAGGATGAACTCCCCATTACCTAGATGGGGATCCTCAGGGAGAGGTGGAGGAAGACGAAGGGGGACGCAGGACAAGGAATAGGATGGTGGGTCAGCGTCAAGATCAGAACTGGGTTAGAGTTCAGGGTCAGGGTTGTGATTAGAGACAGGGGTTGGTTTGGGGTGAGGGTTACGGTTGAGGTCAGGGTCAGTGCAGGGTTAGGGTTAGGGGTACGGTTAGGAGGGTTGGGGCATACTCAGGACAGAAGGGCTGCACATCCATTTTACACAGAGACACTTGGGTTCTGGCCTCCAGCGCTCTGTCCAGGCCAGAATTTGAGGGACAGCATGTTGGGGTAGTTGCATCCTTTCTGGATGATTCCTTCTGCCTCAGGCCTTGCCCACGAACCACTGCTGCTTTCTGTGCCCTTGTAACAATAAGGCTGGTCATTGCTAGACCTCTGAGGACATTGCTCACTTTGACCCTGGTGACCCTGTTCTGACCCCCGCCTATGTTGAGAGGAAGCTCCTATCTCCACCTGGGTCTGCAGGCGTGTCTTCTGGGGACGTTCCCACCCGGCTCCGGGTACCTCTCCTGTGTTAAGGGGCTTCCCCTGAAAGGCAAAGGCTGGTGCAGCTGCGAGGGTCTCAGGCTGGATCTACATCCACATTTTAACGGGAAGCTGGGAGATAGGGCCGGACAGGACTGTCTGTCCAGGAAGAAGCTGAAGGTGAGGGTGGTCCCCGCATGGGTGAGAGCAGAGAAGTCTGGACAGCTCTTCTCCAGGACTGTGCTCTAGGACCAGAAGCTCTGGAAGCTGGCCCGGGGCAGGTTCAAGGGAAAGAGCTGCCAGACCTGCCCTCGCCCACCCACAGGCAGCCCCTGGGAGCACAAGGAGTTCCTGCTACCCCCAGGCCCTTGTGATTGTGAAGGAAAAGGTTGGGGGGTCAGGCTTCGCTACCCCGGGAGCCAGGAGGAGGCTGATCTGGACGGCACCCTGCACCTGGCCTGCTCACAGCCAGGTGACCACAAACAACACTGGCTGTCTCTACATGTGAAGTGAGGCATCTGCGGTGGGCAGCTGCAGGGTAAATAAACTGGGGTGCATGGGCTGGGCAAGGGCCAGGCTGCAGGGGCCAACTGTAGAGTGGGGCCAATCTGCAAGTAACCCCCAGGTCCGGCCTCAGCTGTGGGGTAGGTCCCTGACACAGCAGGAGGGGACTGAGGAGTCAGGTTGTGGATCAGCTGTTTTGGCAGATACCCAGTGTGAGGTGGAGGGATGTGAGCAGGCTGAATAAAGGTGAGTCATCTGTTAGAGGCCAGAATGGAGAGGACAAGGGTGCTGAAGAGCAGGGGCAGAGCAGAGGTGCTGAGCTGGGAGGGGTCAGAGGGGCTGGGCCAGTGTGGGGAGGGG
>RJWH01008859.1:0-26987 GCA_004363575.1 Solenodon paradoxus | reverse complement strand
AAGCCCTGTACCTATCCAGAGCAAGAGATGGGAAAGCACTGCCCACAGGCCCAATCTGGCCTTCCACCTACTGTGTTTAATGGGAACTCAGCCATACTTAGTTATTTACATATTGTCTAAGACTGTTTTTGTACAATAGCAGAGTTGAGTAGTTGCAATAGAGACCATATGGCATGCAAAACCTAAGCCATTTACTATCTGGCCTTCAAAAGCTTGACAATTTCTGGTCTAGCTAAGGAGGGTGCCAGGCAGCGGAAACAGCAAGTGCAAAGTCCCTGAGGTGGAAGTATGATTGACGTGTTTAAGTACTGGCCAGGATACCTGGAGGGAGATGGCATGGAGATGGGGGGTAGTAAGGGAGCAGGTAGTCAGACCATGTGGCCACAGTGAGTACTTCAGCTTGTTCCCCAAGTAAGATGAAGCACATTGCAATGAAAGCAGAATAACCTAATCTGATGTATGCCTTAAAGGAATTTTCTCCTACTGTATTCCTTTTATATCTTTCTCCCTTCCTCACTCCACAACTGCTAAATCTTTCTACTCAGAAAGAAGGGATGGCATAGACATGATTGTCTACTGAATTTGATGAAGTCATGGTTAGTCCTGATCCCTGTAGATAAAGGGTCTTCTAGCCCTTGTTTCTATCCCTTTTGAGGACCTGGCTCCCCTTTCACAGGCAGCCCTAGACCCCACTGGAGGAGGCGAGTGGGATGCACACTTCACTGGGTGTCCTCCAGAGCTTGCTATCCTCTTTGAAGGCATAGCCCTTTATAAGTCAGCACGTACTTCTGCATGCTGGCTCGTGGCCTACTAAATATCGAGTGCACACTACCTTCAACTTGGAGCATCTGTATTCCTTGTTATTTTTAAAATGCTTTTGCCTCAAAGCAGCAACAGTGCATGTTTTCTTATGTGGGGACAAGTGTGACAGTGTGAAGGTCATTTTCCCACTGTATCAATGGAAATCAGCACCTTCTAAATTCCATTCCCTTTGTCTTTCTTTCAACCCCAGTATTGTTTTTTCATTTAATCACACAAGATATTTACTGTCTGCAAAGGTGTTCTTAATGCTAGATATACGACATTTGAGCTCTTTCTCGGAGCATTTTCAACAGCAGTCTTCTATGGTGTACATGACTGTCATTCACGAGCAGCAGTCAGTGACACGATGATGCTTTCTTTTCCTAGGCAGTGTACATGTGGTGAAAGGACAGAGTCTGGGTGTTAGGGGACAAACAAAGTTGGATGTTCATCTTCTGACATGATACGTGTTTGGGTGAGGTGCTTCAGTCATGGAGCTTCTGTTTATCTGTGGATCAGTGGGTGGCTCTTGATTCTTTGTGACCTGGCTGCACTGGTGGATTATTTGAATTGAATGCTGTCGTTGGAAGCACTATATAAATACGAGGCCATGCTGTTATCTTGAGTTTTACTATGCTTCTTTTACTTGATCTATGAAGAGCACATATTACTTGAATCACTGCAGCTTTACTTAGAAAAAGAAAAAATAAACCCAAGTTGGTGGAAATAAGAAAAAGTTTAAGACGGAGGTTGAAAGATTAAAGGAAAGTATGACAGGCGCAGCCTGGTGGAGCAGCAGTTGGGTCAGTTACCTCCAAAGGAGCAAGCCACACACCCCTGGGTTCAAGTCCCAGGCTGGGAGGAACAACCAGTGTGAACAGCTAAATAAAAATTAAATAAAGATGCTTCTTCCTCCATTCTTTCCTTGCCTGCCCTGCCTGCCTTCTTGTGTTTATTCCTGTCTACACTTTGCCTTAAAATTTTTTTTTAAAGATTAGTATCTGACAGACATATGACTTTTAGTCATCCTGCAAATTGACTTTAGGCTTCAATTAGGACTTGCATAAATCCCCCCAGAAAATTCTGAATAGTTTTTTTTCTTTTCCAAGCTGTGAATTATATGATATGGAATTGTGTGCTATGTTTCGATTAGAACCTTATTTGATATTAATGGAGTAAGCAAACTGTAAAATGATATCAATTTAATCTTTACTGGAAATTTTACTTCCAGAATTTGACAGTTCTGCTCCATGGCATAGATGAGGAGATTAATGCTAACACTGTTTGGAAGGATTTAAAATACTTATAGCCATTCTGGTTTATGACATCTGTTTTGAAGCTAACGTGTTTGAGATTGCCTTAAAGAATTCTAAGCATTAAATCGTCTCAGTGTGTTCTTAAAACCAAGTGGTAGGAATTGAAAAATGTTTAAAAGAGAAATCCCTCAGTAATCATTATCTGAAAGGTGGTGGCAGTAGCTGGGAATCCCATGTCATTGCTCAGTTGGGGCAAACTTATCTAACTTTCATATCAAGAGGCCGTACCAATGTTCCACAGGCACTTGACCTTTGGCAGGCTTTTTGGAAACCCATGAAAATATAGCCATTTTCCCTCAGGACTTGCCAATGAGTAAAAACAGTAAGTTTTCTTCCGTAGAGCTATGATTTTATTCTTAAACTATTTTCCTGCAAATACTATTGTGAAAGGAAAATGTCCTAAACAAAATCCCAATAACATTATAGGGGAATTCTCTGTTTAACCACAGTATGTGGCATTCAGAATTTTCTCCATGGAATTTTATCTTATGTATACAACCCAAATGATGCATTCAAGAGATCTTTCCACCAGATGTTGACACGATCAGAGAAAAGTCAATAATCCCTCTTGCCATCCAGAGTGACTTGGCTTACTTGAGTGGCTGGCAGATATGTTTTGAGGAAATTAAAAAAAAATTTTGTAATGTTGGGACAACATTCCCGAGAAGATTACATGGCACACACATTTATTAGACATGATCATTTTCCTTAGGATTGTTCCCCCAAGGTGCCATCCCACCCTTTGCAGCACCTATGCAGAGCTCTTTCTAGAACGAATGGGGTCAAACCCATCTTTGGGAGGCATTTTTGCCTCAATTTCAGCATTTTGAAGTGGAAAAAAGAGATTGGAAACCAACCCAAGATTGTCTTATTCGTTTGGAAAGAAATGAACCATAAGACAGAAATAGTGTGTTAGGAATGGTGCAAAAACCTTGGCATTGGTCTTTTCAAGGTTAGACATTGTGAAGCTTCTTGCTCAGTGGAAAATCAATGCTATTAATAATAATGCTTTATTATTGACAGTTTGTTGTTGATAATTTGTCATGTGTTAGACGTGGAACTAATGGCTTTACTTGCATTTTTCTCTGCTCATTCTCTTAAAACTCTATGAAACAGGAACTATTCAGAGAAGTCAGACAATTTGTCCACGATCACACTATTTATAATTGGCCAGCCCAGTGTTTCCATCTCCAGAATTCATGCTTTTTATCATTCTGTGATATTTTTCTCTATGGAAATGTTTCAATAATTTGAACAGATTTAAATGAGCATAAACATTGACTTATGATTCCACATTTTCCTGAAAATGTTATGATGCATATCTTTAGTTCAAGAACATCTACAAGGATCAAGAGTAGTTATTCCTACCTCATCGGGTTTTCCAGATTAAATATGTCATCTTGAAACTGTGTTCCTGACAAAATCAGGATGGATAGGTGGACAGTTGGGTCTTTTACATTTCTTTTATCTTTGATATCGTATGACTCCTCAGTGCTCTGAGAACATTTCCATACCTTATATGAACTATCTAGTATTAGATTCTGTTGACAATAACTACTAATGCTTCTTCGTGTCCATTTCCTTATTTCTCCAATGACAGTAACATATTTTCTTTCTTCTTGAGAATACTGTGAGCTACTCTTATAGCAATAATATAATAGCTATCTCACTGCTTCAAGCTTATGAGAAAGATCAGAAACAAAAATCCAAGACACCATTGTCACTTAAATCATTTACATTGTAGTGAGAAAGTGGAAAGACTCGAAGAGAAGTTCTGTGGCACACTTAGCTTTATTGAAATTGAAGAAATACTTTTTTTAATAATCCCTTTTACAGCACATGTAAAATTTAATATTTTCATTATATCTTTACAGGTTGTCTTTTATCTGAGTAAGCAAAAATACATTTGTTTTTTTTTCTTACTTAAAACATAGCCAGGAGTCAAACCACGTAGCTCTGGTACCAAAAAGGCAACCGGTTGTGAAAATCACAGAACAATTTTAAAATTATTTAAGTTAGTTAAGGATATTTAAAACAATAGTCACTTGGATTGACAGTAGAAATCATGGATCAGTTAGCATTAGGACTAGTAGTTACACCTACAATGAGAGCAGAAATGGGAAGTTCAAGCTAATATGAGCTACACCATTCAGGACACACCATCTCCATAAATACTGTGGCCAAGAGGTCGCAATGGCGAGGTTACACTTCCGCACTTAAAAGTCGCACATAGATATAGCCAAAGCAGAAAAAAAAATGCAGTGTGCTAACTTGGATCTAAAATTAAATGGGTACTTATTTTTAAGAGCGTACACTATCAAATCAATTGCACAACACACAATTTAAACCCCAAAATTACATCTAGGAAAGCAAAATAATTTGAAAATGCACACCTACACGGACAGTAGAAACCTGTTCTTTTTGACTGGTGTTTATTTTTGTTGTTTTCTCCATAAGTAGAAATAATTTACGACCCACAAAAGGATATCTTGGGTGAAACACTAATTACAGACATTGTAAAGAACATAGCTCAGGAGGCTTGTTTTAAAAACGAGGCAGCGTTTTCCTGAAAAAGTTTGGTCCTTGACTCACTATAGGCTAGTCACTATGCTCAGAGGGTAAGCATTCTCCGCGCGTGTGTGTGTGTGTGTGTGTGTGTGTGTGTGTGTCTGTCTGTCTGTCTGT
The DNA here is from genome assembly GCA_004363575.1 of Solenodon paradoxus. NCBI lineage: Eukaryota > Metazoa > Chordata > Mammalia > Eulipotyphla > Solenodontidae > Solenodon > Solenodon paradoxus. Next base: position 22,185 of record RJWH01008859.1, on the reverse strand, counting down.
CTGTCTGTGAGCAGCTAACTTTTCAGTACCAGAATTATTTAAAACCAAATCAACCCAAAAGACAATAGCCCTCGAGAACTTGCATTTCATTTTTAACTGATGCATCATATGAAAGAAGAATGCTGACGACTATGAAGGGAAAGATGCTCACGCGATTCTGCAACGCTGGAATTTTGTGCAAACATGATCCTTCATTGCTGGGCTAACTTATCTTTATTCATGTAGGTGCCAGGAAACCCGCCCCCGTGACTCTCCCTCCCCCTCCCCCAACTTCTCTTCTGTCAAAGTGATATAAAGACAATTTCACTGTGTATTTACAAGCACAACACTTAGGCAAGAAGGTCCCAGGGTCTGACGGACAGATCTATTTCTTGTGAACATCTTCATGCCGAATGATCTTGTATGTGATCCAGTAAAAGATGTTGAAAATGAGGAAGGCCAATGGGAAGGCAGCTCGAGATACCGTGTCAATCCTTTTTGCCCGGTCCACAAACTTCTTCTTGATGGCATCTGCATCTTTTGGAGGTTGTGGGCGTGGGTTGGCAGGGGTGGCCTTGACAGCTGTTCCATCTTTCACTTGGAGGCAGTGACCCATCCCATAACCACTGAAATTAAAACGACTTTCGCGAGTAACATCTTCTTCCTGGGAGAAAAAAAGGCAGAGAAAACAAAGATTGGTTGTCAGGCAAATCCGATGGAAGATGCTTAAAATTCTTCTGAAGTAAAAGGATAAATCACAGTTAACTAGTAGAGTGGGAGGCTTCTGGAATGGGGCGTTCTCTTTTGAGTTCAATTCAATTATTCATGGAACAGATACAGTTCATTAACTTTTCAGGCTGAGAAATTGAGGGTAAGAATAATGACTTTGTGGTCATTTTAATTAATTAACAAACAGAAATGTCTGTTATATTCAGCACTGACTTTCCCCAAATCTAGTTGATTAACCCACAGCTTTGAACAGCGTTTTTAGAGCCAGGTTTCCAAATCTCAATTTATACTCTGAATCTATAAACAGGACAGTGAGTTGATTCACTCATTCATTTACTCCTTCATTAATTTAAAGAAAACATTTTCTGACCCCCTGTTGAGTACCTGGCTCTGAGCTGGGAACTTAGAGCGTGTTGTAGTCTGGTCACTGCTCAGTTCCTTCTGCTAACATTGGCTTTAATGATAATGTTAGATCTACAGCTAACCCCTTAAATGCACCCCTGCTTCCCGTCAGCCGTCTAGTTCACGCAGTTCTAAAGCAGAGATGATGTAGCCATTATTCGGTGTTGATTTCTACCATGGCTAATTTTTCTGGTGTCTTGGGCTAGCTGTTGAGTTCCACGATATCTAAACGTGTTATTTTCGCTGATGTCAGTGGTATTTTGTGTTGATTATGTCTATATGAATTAAAGAAAAGACCGAAAATCTTTTACTTATTCCCAGGTAAATAGCCTTAGTAGAGACAGATGTATGGAATCTGGGTCTGTGTTGGGTAAAAATGTTGGGGTCGAAAAGGTGGCAGGGAAATGATTTAAGAAAAATTTACTTCTAAATAGCCATCAATTGAACCATCTTCTTCTGCAACTAGATCACTCCTTTCCATGATACTGTGTAACCCTCTTGAGTCACCAGAGACACTGTGGCCAGATAATAGTCATGGCTATAATTCCCCCCAAAAGAAGGTTGGTATTCATTTTATGTTATCAGTGGTTATGGCACATCAGTGGTGCCTTAAGTCACAGAAAAATATATACCGAATGATGGACTTTTAACATAATATCAGAGTGCATTGAAACCCCAAACAGTACGGCCAGGACAAATGTATCTTGTGTATTGAAATGAGTTTTGTAAAGTCAGCAGGAGATCCTGGGTAGGCAAGGAAAGCAAGAGCTATTTCCCATTACACTTCATCCCATACCAAATGGGGAGTCAGAGAGTGTGTGGTGTCCAGAAGTGCGTGAACTTTAGACTGGGTGCTGCAGAACCTGGAGAGAGCAGGTTGGCTTCCATCTGGCTCAGTTAGCTTTATTAGCACTCAGGTGCCACTTTCCTCTGTGGCAGGCACAGATAATCCGGAAATGCAGGGGAGAGTCCCACAGAGTCCTTGAGGCCTTTGGCTTATCCGCATATGCCCCTGTAATACCTCTGGTGAGGCCAGCCCTATGCGTGGGTAAACATTGCACTGTAGCCAGACAGTGATTCAAGGGAATTTGAGGTAGAGAGATCGCTCTTGGAAATAAACGCTCCACATCACCTTTCACTGTATAACTGTGATCTTTGGGAAAAATCAAACTAGAAAACAGAAGACTCATTTACTTGATGCATAATAGTTCTTATTAGTGAACGTACCTTGTGCTGTCAAAAGCAGATATGAATTACAGCCTTCAAGTCAGCCCACTTACGTCAGGAAAATCGGGTCAAACTTTGTGCCATAAAGTAACTGTAAAGCTACTCCTTTATAAAACGAATCTGCTCAGTGCTTTTATGTACATGGGATTCTCTTGATAAGTTGCTCAAGATACTCTTATCTCATTTCTTAACAAATGTAATAAAGGATTTCTTCAGCCAACAGTGAACCGTCGAGTGTCAGTGGTAAACAGTCAGTGAAGTTGACCATAACCTCTACCCTCATGCACTTTCTAGAACCTGGTGGAAGAGGCTGACCTGAAGGCATTCGCAAATAAGAAAGCTGGTAAAGGAAACGCAGCCCGACATTAGAGCACTACCATGTGTTCACAAGATAAAATAGCTCAGTAATGAAAGACTGACGTTGAGTCAAATTCAAAGACTAAGTATGTTTTCTTTGCTTTAAAATCGGAGTGATATCTTTTATGGATGCAAAAGTTTCATATAATTTGTAAAATTTTGAAATAGATAATTATTATGTTAATCATTCAGTGTCATTGAAAGACTTACTCAGGACTTAGTAAGAAGGGGCACACCCACATCCTTAGGAGGAGGGGATCATGTGGTTTACAGACAGTCTTAAACTTCTTAACTGTTGCTAGTGGGTAATCAGCTCTCAAACAGTGTGAGAGAAGTAGAAACAGTGCTTGTTGGTTGAGTAAAGAGGGATCTAGACCAGGAGTTTGGATATTTGGGTTCTAGGCCAAGGGTTAGAAACTTCGTTAATCATAGACCAAGTATTTATTCTTTCAAGGCCTCTGGGGCCTCAATGCCCAAAACGCTGAGGCTTCACTGGATCTCAGTGCTGGCTGCTGGGGAACTTTTACAAGTATATACACATGTATGTTTACCAACCTCCCCTCCAGCCAGACCTTTCTTAGATCAACTGGACCAGAATCTCTACGATGAGGTCTGTGAGTTCGTAGTTTAAAAACTCCAGTGACTCTAATGCAAAACGTTGGAAACTGGTGGCCTAGATGAGCTCTAATGTTCAGCTCTAAAATGTTAAAATTATTCCTTATAATTAAGTCTAAAATTACTTTTCAAATGGAAACAATTCCACAAAATACATTTCCCCTTATCTGCCCCAATTTACTGTGCTGCTTTTCCTTTCTGTATTTGTAGAATCTTGCAAATTGCTGTTCTCACCTCTATAAACATTTAGGAACTCATGATTAAACATATATAGCTCACGGTGGAGTGAGATAAGGTTCTTTTAGAATTCCCGGGCCCCTGAAGAAATAGAAAAGCTAGTGAGCTTATAACCTGCTTTTAGCACTTAAAACAAAAGGAAACCTAAATATACATATTCATGGTTTTTTTCAGACTGACTCATTTCTATAGTCTTTCCTCACATACTGTGAATGGACAGCAAAAGAGATGAACTCTTTCCATTAACTACCAGACCTAGACTAGAATGGTGCCAGGTTATCATTATGTTGTGCATTGCCAAGCGTACTGTGGGTGCTTAATAAATGTTTGTTGAATAATGAACATAAGGGAATTTTAAAGGGATTTATTTCTCTATGCTTGAAAATAACTTCCTCTTTCAGTCAACATTACTTAAAATTATGCTTCTGAGCAGAGTTACAGCTAATTAAATAAATTCTTTAAAATTCTCCACCAAAAAAATCTGTCATAGGTAGAAATTATCCATTTAATTTTTCATATGCAGGAGATATTAAGGCTTGTTTAAGGGTCTTCCTATTTACCATTATGATTCATTCAGTGCCTTTAAATACAGAGCCTTAAATTATCCACATCTAAAGGTATGGTTTTGATTCAGAAAGCATAATTGCAGTGAATTTGAATTTTGTGTTATAATGAATGACTAATTGCCTTTATAGCAGGTTCAGAGTAAAATGTTATGGTAATGGGGCAAGATTCCTAGATGAGGGCAAAATGGAGATAAGCTTGAGTCATGGAAAAACTGAAGGTAAAGAATGATCTATAGGCACAAGCTTAGTTGAATATATTCACAAAGAGAATCAGCTAGTTTCTCCCAGCAAGGGAAGAGTTTAATCCTTTGAATTAGCCAAGAAACCAATTAGTCAATTACTGCTGCCGACCCCTCATTCCAGTAATGGAGCAGTAAACACTTAGCTCACTAATTAAGTTCCCACAGAAAATGAATCATCCAGTCAACCTTTCAATACATATGATTTCTACATCCCACTTTGATAAAAAATCTCCTTAAATTCTGCCTGTCATATGAAGCACTGCCATGGTACTGTCTTTTCTAATTTATGTGGGTTCTGGTGAAGATTTTTTGGATCTGACATCAAAGGCAAAGGCAACAAAATAAGAAGGAACAAGGTGGGACTACATCAAACTACTAGGTTTCTGCATAGCAAAGGAAATCATCAACATGAAAAGGCAACCTACTGAATGGGAGAAAATATTTGCATGTTGTGTATCTAATAAGTTAATATCCCAAATATATAAAGATTATTATTATAATGATGAGTAGACCTTGAAAGTTCAAGAGCAAAACCAAAACCACTACCACCGCAAGAAAACAATTCAATCACAAAATGGGCAGAGGAGCTGAATAGACAATTTTGTTTAAAGAAGACATACAGATGACCAACAGGTACATGAAAAGGTGCTCAACATAACTAATCATCAGGGAAATACAAATCAAAACCACAATAAGATATCACCTCATACCAGTTAGAATGCCTAGAATGGGTCTTATCAAAAAGACAAGAAGTGAAATAACCAGTGTTGATAAGGATGTGGAAGAAAGGGGAACCTGTACACTGCTGTTGGGACTGTAAATTGGTGCAGCCACTATGGAAAACAGCATGGAGGCTCCTCAAAAAATTAAAAATAGAGCTATCATATAATCCAGCAATTCTGTTTCTGAGTATTTATCTGAAGGAAACAAAATTAGTAATTCAAAAAAAATCTGCATCTCTGTGTGCATTACAATGTTTGCAATAGCCAAGATTTGGAGACAACCTAAAAATCTATTGATGGATGAATAGATAAGAAAATGCGAGATATATGTATATAGAGAGGGCTATAGATATGTACATACATAGGTACAAATACTACATTTCTATGTAATATAATGTATACCACATTCATATGTATATATACCTTTTCTTTATCCATGTGTATATATGTGTGTGTGTGTGTGTGTGTACGCACATATGTATAATGGAATATTATTTAGCCATAAAAGGACATCTTGCCATTTGTGACTACATGGATGGACCTTGAGGCACTATGCTGAAATGAGTAAGACAGAAAAACACAAATACCATATGATCTCACTTACATGAGGAATCTAAAAATATACACACAACAAAAAAGACTAACCCTGAGCCAGGGGATGGGTGAAATGGGTAAAGGAAATCAAAAGTTATAAACTTCCAATTAAAAAATAATTAAAAAGTACTGGGCATTTAACTATAGTAAATAATACTGTATTGCATATTTGAAAAGTTGCTAAGAGTATACCTTGAAAGTTCTCATCACCAGAAAAAAATTGTCCGTAACTATGGTGATAGATGTTAACTAGACTTATTGTGATGCTCATTTCACAATATATACAAATATCAAATTGTTACTTTGTACACCTGAAACTCTAATATAAATGTTCAATGTCAATTTATACCTCAATTTAAGAAAAGAACTGACGTAGTTAAGATCTACAATTGAAACAATGGCCCTTTTTTTGCCCATTGTTAATCTCGCGAGCAGCCTAAATAATGTGAAAAATATCTAAAATTAGATTCACCTTATTAACAGTCCTAGCAAAAAAAAAAATAAAAACCCCACCACATACTTCTTTGCATAGAAAATAAATGGAATAGGCAGACATTCCAGACTATAAACTTTTTCATTTATTCATCTATTCAGAGACTTAAACCAATAAAGCTAGGTAAATGAAGTCAGTCTGTATTAGACATATGCAAATAATTTCACCAAATACATCAGACTTTATCAGTTACTACTCATAGCAAAAGTCTAAGGAGTACTGTATAACATTAAGGATATTTGAACAGGGTTTTCATCCTTTGGGGTTTGGTGAAGAGAGTAAAATTCCTGTAAATCTATGGTTACCACCAAACATCAGTTTTAAGTTTTGACATTCTAAGTACTGGAACATTTTCTTCACAAATATCTTAAAACAAATTGCTACCTGTACTAAGGTGTTGTGCACCATTTAGTTATTATTACACAAAAATCCTTGCTGCCAGGATCACACATTTTCTAGAAGCCTCTGTATAAAAAAAAAAAAAAAAAAAAAGAAGTCAGCAGGGCCGCTTGTTAAGGACAAAGCTCACACCCAATAATAGGAGGAAAATATGTGGGCCACAGACAAACAGAACTCAGTTGTGGTCTGAATAGGCATATTCTACAATTGATGTTGCCGTAGGCTGCAAATGCCTTGCAGGGGAGGCAGAGGGAGTTGAGTTGGGCTAAGACTCCTAATAGTTATCCCCCTAAATCCATCTTCCTTTAACTTGAGGCCACACAATTGCCATCGGGGCCAGATAATTTCTTGTTGTAGGAAACTCTGTTAATTCCTGTGTGTTTCCTGATATATGACAGCATCCTTGGCTTCTGTTAATTAGATACAAGTACCCTTTCTCCCCACCCCACCCCCACCTCAGTTGTGTTCATGAAAAAATGTCTCCAAACATTGTCAAATGTCTCCTGGGGGACCAAAATAGCCCCTACTTCAGAAGCCCTGTTGTAGCTGGTCACACATGTGCACAAAGGGAGACCTCATTTTCTAGCCTCTGCTGTACCTAGGTGAGCGTACGCAGCACGTCTAGTGTCAGGAAGTCCAAATCAGCTCAGTCTCCAAGTCAAAACTGAGTTACTTCTTACCACCCTGGCACCACTTGCTGGTCGGAGCCACCTTATGGTGGCTTATCAGAATCATTTCCACCGTGATTATTGTAATAGTCTTCTACCTGGTCTCCTGTCTTCTAGACCCTTCCTCCCAGCAGTAATGTCTCTTCTCATCACAGCCACTAGAGGGTTCCTGTTAAATGTGACTCAAGTTAGAGCTTCAGGTCCTTAGAATGTCCCCTTGGATCTCAACTTCAACATTGACTTTAGCCTGGGTGTCAGCAAACATTTCCTGTAAAGGACCAGATAGCAAATAGTTTAAACTCCAAAGGCCATACAGTCTTTGTAGTATAAGTCTTTTCACTATATATCCCGAATCTAATTTTCTAAAATCAAATTTATACTTCACTGGACTTTGGACCACAGCTCATCAACAGCATTATATTTTTAATTGTTTGGAAATAATTATTTAAAAATAAGTGTTTGACTTTGGGCTCAAAATCCATAAAGCAGACACGTTTTCACTTAATGTGAGCTACAGTCTTAGAGAGTCATTTGGAAATTGATAATGTGGTTGATGTTCCAGTTCCTCAAGAGGGAAGCAATGCCTTGCAGATGGAAATTTCTCCTGGTAGTCTCTGTCACTTCTGGTCTAGCTAGGATGCTTGCAAGATGCACTAAATTCTAAAAAAAAAACGTTAAGGTGAACACCTTCCATCTGGAGTCTGAGCTGTTTGATTATTAACATCGTTTGCCATCTGTTCAGGGTGCAAATAAAGCGAACGCTGAGACTGTCTTCAGAACTCAAACTGGATGGGACAGGTGATCAGAGGATAAGCTCACTGCCAAACAAAAACCAAAACAGTAGCAGCAGCCACAAATCACATCAAGCCTTTACTTGTTTTCTAACCTGTATGATTGTGATGACCATCTCCATAAAATTATCATGCTTCAACTTTCTCTCTCACTCCCTCTCAACACACATGCACATTTGGTGTCAAGAAGTGGTTACCGTGTGGCATTATCTGTTGATTACCTGGCACTGCGGCTCCTGGAGAAGTGCCTGTTTATGACAGGGGAAAGCTACATTTCCCAGAATTCTCGATGGCTTCTGGGCTAGGATTTGCCAGTGAGAGGATCTTGGAGGATATGGAAGGTGAAAGGGAAGCAGAGGCAAATCCTTCAAAGTTGTTATTCTCTCCCATTTCCGCTTTTTTCATTTTCCTTTTCTTATGCATGTTACCATTGGGCCACCCCAGCCTCAAACCTATGGGGACCTTTTTCAATCAAGTACATACTATTATTTCATTAAAGTCATCTTCCTTCAAATTCTTGAAAGACAGAATCTCACTGATATCCTAATTTATGGCATGTTGTCCTTGGGTCATTGGATAGGAAAAGGGGTAGGAGATTCAAATAAGACAGCCTGAGGGTGGTGAAGTGGTAAGGGAAGCTTCCAGGGTGGTGACTGTTCCTGAAAGACCACTATTTGAAGAACCTTAGAAGGAACTGGAGAGGCTGGCCTTGAAAAGAGGTGACCCTGACTCATATGACTTAAATTTTCGAAAGATTGAAGAGCATTTGTACTAATGGCTCCAAGGTTGCTAATCAGAAACAATTGGTTGACATTACAGGGAGTCAGAAGTCAACTCAATATGAGGAAAAAGTTCGAATGACTTTATGATTGAACACAGAGCATGCCACCTCAGAAGGTAAGGAATTCTTTGTTGCTAGAGTTATTCAAGTGTTCAATCATTTGTTGGGGATGTTGGGTACTGATGTAATGTGGGTGAGGGGACTCGATGGCTATTTATGATGGGAGTCCTTGATTATATATGAAAATGACTAAGGTAAGAAGTCCAGCACGACGAATCACATTAAAGATGCTGACCAAGTGCAGTTAAGATATATTCAACGAGCTGTACCTGCTATGACCCCCCCCCTTGTCCTCCTGGATGTTTCTAGTTATTCTGATCTCATTTTGAGAAACCCTACTCTAATGTAACCAATTCTACAATAGCAGTTTGGTTCAGGAGTGTTTTATCTATCAATTATCTTTGAACCTGCCAAGTATTTTATGTCACCATTTCTAAGAGTTTCATTCAAGCAGTAAATCCCTTGTTGCTGTGATAATTTTGAAGAAAATTCGAATATAGGACATATGGCATATATAATATTTAATACTAAAAAAAAACCCAAAGTAGTGAAGTATAACCTCACTTTATGTAAAGAATTAGGCACTGTATGGATGGATGTTTAGACACACCATGTGTGTGGAGGCCTATCCTTATTACATCCAGTTTTGACAGTCCAGAGGTTCCAAGCAATATCAGCCTTCCCAATAGCCCCTTCTTTCTTTGTCCTCTTCTCTCCCAAAGCTCCATTTCTGCTGAAAGGAGTTCAGAGGGAGAGGATTCAATGCTTTTGGCCATCAAAGTTTGGTGAGTCCTCTGTTTCTACAGGAGGCTCAGTCAACTCAGAGTGAGAACTCCATCATTGGATCTATGTTTGGTGTTGTACTTGATCCGTTCCTGTTAACTTTAAAGAAAGAGGTTAATGCTATAGTGAAATCACCCACGTGCGACTTGGAGAAGGGTTGGGAGATTTTGGCAGAGGAGCAGTGAGGCATGTCCTGTGGAAAGAGTTATCCACAGGCTGCCACTTCATTGCTGTCCCCAGCTGCGCAACAGACGTGTTTTCTCCTGGTGAAAAAACTTCAACTTGCTTCCTCTGGCCAGCCCCATTTCCTTCTGAATCGGCATGATCCTGGTAAGCTAGGTCTTCTCTAATGAGCATGGGCGTAGATTCTGTTTTAAAATAAGCAGTTACTGAAGCTGATGAACACTATTAACCATCAGGAGGCACTTTCCTGTTGCTTTCTCCAAGTGCATTCAAAGCAGAGAAATGGGCCAGAAACATCATCTCGGCTCCATTATCTGGCTTATTATTTAATTTTGCAGATTTTCTGTGCCCTCTCTTTCCTCTGCTTTCCCTGAAACCATTTGTTCACTTGCTTCTCAACTATAGCTTCTTGGAAGCAGCTCTTGCAAAAATAATTGGGAAATGGAAAATGGAAAATAATGGATAAAATGAGGTGTGGGCCATGACTTTCTTGTATGTATGTCTTAGAGTATCTGGAGTGCATTTCCAGCGTCTCTCCTTTCTGCCTCAGTACTGTGCTGACCAGATTTCAGATTTCAGACAGGTATATGTCTGTAGGCCCAGAGGGAAGATTGGTTGTAGGAGACAAAGACTGATCTCCATTCAAAATTAACACTGATATTTGTTGACCTAACTGTTAACCACTTGGATGTCTAGTTAGAAAGTGTGTGTGAAGGTACATAGGAGAGTACTTGGCACACGATGGGGAGTTTGCCTCCTTTCCCTTTTCAAAGATGTACTCAGTGAGTTTTAGTGAGGCAGAATAGCTAGCATAAGGTACACCTCCTGCCCCTGTAATCATAGCAATCAACGAAGGCCCCTGTGACTAGGTTGGTAACCGACGCTTAAGGGTACATGGGAAAATTTCAGCCAGAGAAGCTCAGGAGAACTTGTGTAACTGATATTCCCTGAAAGTACTTTTTTTCCTGTGAACCAAAGTAGGAAAAATGTTTTCCATAACCAACCAGGGCACAGACACACACACACACACACACACACACACACACACACAATCACACCCACAGTTTGAGAAATACTGCATTTAATGACCTTTATTGGTTTCTTTGCTGTCGGAATCGATTCATCAAGTATTTACTGAGCATCTTCCACATGATAGAAGTGTGCTAGTCATGGGAAAATTGAAAAGAGAGGCTTCTAAATACACTGGTGAGTCCTGATGAAGTGTCAAGCATTCAGCTGTCACATTGCAGCTGTCATCCATCATGCTTGAGAAAGTGCTGGGACTTCACCGGAAGTCTAGGAGATGGCCTACTGTGTACCAGACATTGTCCTTGACCCCCGGACAATCCTAGACACTACATGTATAGGACTTTTGATGGATTTTAGTGAGGCACTAGCAGTAAATGTTTCAAGAGCTTCTCAGGAGAAGGAAATAAGATCCACTGTCCAAAGTTTCGGAATTCACTTTTCTGCTTATCCATTAATAGATGACTTGCCTCCAGGATAAAGATGCAGACCCTGTTGGCACGGATTGCAAGGCCCTTTATAATCATACCCTGATGAATTGTTCAAGTTTTACTTTCCACCATTTCTCATTATGTAGCCTATGCTTTAGAAACTGTGCTCTGAAGAATCCAGACTCTCCCGTCTCTGGGCTTTTCCAAGTCCTATTCCTTCTGTCTGGTGATTCTCTTCGGTATTACCAGTTAAATTACAATTCGACCTTTCATCCTTAGCTCAAATTGTAGTTCCTCCCAAAACTGTCTCTTTCCTCCTGATTCTGCCACTTGCATTAAGCAATAGCCATGTCTTTTTTTTTTCTATTCTCTCTAAAATGTTTGTGCTTATTTCATTGGACTTTAAAGTCACTTGTGCATTCCGCAGCAGGGGACTGGACTGGTGGTGGCGAACTTAGTGTAGCGTATTCGGATGTTGACTTACAGCGATGCTCACCTTAAATCTAGATGGTGCTATAATTCAGTGTTCCTTCTATAAAATCAACTGAGTATCAAAAAGTAGGCAACCAATCAAAATACTATATAGGATAGTTTGAAAGAGTCAGAGTGTATTTTCCAGGTGCACAAGTAGGTAAGTTTCCATAAAGAGCTCGATTAGCTTCAGGTAGCTGTCCATTCTTTTTCCCAGATTGGTACCTTGAGCCAGAAGTTATTAGATGTCAGTGGGCTGGATTCTTAAGAAGATGTAGATATCGATGTTGAAAGTGCCCATGTAAAAATGACATGACTTCTGATGCCTTAATGCTGTCTGGTTCTACACTTTCAGACCCCTGAGCTCTGAGCTCTGAGTAGAAACCAGCAATTCTTTCAACAAACATTTCTCAGTATCTAGCATGTTCCAGACGACATGACAGACTCTTTGGATGGAAAGATGAATAGCAGGCTATGCTGTTTAGAATATTCTCTGATAATGCTTCCCTGAGGGTTTTTAAAAGACAGGTGAAGGGAAGCGAAAGACAGTATTTGATGTTTTGCTGTGTGCAAGGCACTGTCCTTCACATGCATCATCTAGCTTCTGCCTAACAGTAACCCCCTGGGAAAGGCTTCGTTAGATCCTCTCCAGATGAAGAAACTAAGACCCAGTCTGGTCAGATGAAGGCTCCCAGTCACCGAGTAAATATGGTGCCAGCACGATTGGGATTCTACCAGTTGAATTTCTTCTCCAAGCTCTCTCCCAGCTCCTGATTTGGGTGATTTGAAAAGAAAAGGTACAAGAACAGGAATTGACAGGCAGCATTATTCCAGAAAAGGATGTTATAATGAAATATGTTGGCACAGAACTTGGCTAGGATGAAGAAGGCTGACGATATGTCAGAGATTTTGCTAGGTTTTTGTTTTTCATTAACCTGTCCAAAAGGAAGTGTGAAAGGGGATTCACGATGTTGGGATGAATGAAACCCTGTAAGCTATGGCAGCCAGGAACTGACTGCACGGCATTCAGCAAACCTCACGAACGCCCTATGAAGGTATCACTGCTGATCCACTTAATGGGAAACACTTGGTGCTTTCTAGAATAAAGTCAAAGTAACTAGAATAATCGTTGTACCACGGTTCACATGTGCACAGCTCAACCCTGTTTACCGGGGTGAAGCTCTGCACTCAAGCATAAATTCTGTCGCTTAGCATTTCCATCGTCTTTTGTATGTAAACACAGAGCAGAGGGCCTCTTCTCTGTTGCAGGAGGTGGTCTTATGCGGGTTCCCACTTGGCGCCCAATATGGCAGTGATACTCCTAGGCCACCCAACAGCTAGCTCTGCGCTTCCTCAGAAAAACACAGCAGCAGCAGAGGATTAAAGAGCCTGTATGATTAGGATCTTTCATCCTTAAAAATAAATGAAATTTACTGAAAAACAACAGCAGCCGTGATGAGGAATTTAAGATTTCTCATCAAGCACAAAGTTGATTTTATTTAGGGCTTTAGGCCTTTTTCATGCCATAAAGTGTGCCTTGTTTCATTTATTGTATTGATTGAAGGAACACCGCGTAGACTTCAGGTGAGCGTCGTCGTGTGTGCCTTGCTTTGGACTGTGCACAGTGCAATCTGGGTACGTCTTTAAAAACGGGCCGCTCTAGAGCAGTTCTTTGCAGCCTCCAGGTGCCCGTGGACACCCTCCCCCGCCTGTTGTACTGCAGACTCCGAGTTGCTTGGCCTGAGTGGGGCTGAGAGTCTGCACGTCTGACACGCTCCAGGTGCCCCTGGTTTCGCGGCCACAGGTGACACTTCCTGAAGCGACGTTTCTAGCAGGTCTCAAACATGGCCGCACCTTGGAATTCCCCCAGCCAGCCTGTTCTGACTCAAGGCTCAGGATGGGGCCGGGGCCTGGGCCTGGGCCTGGGGGGCTTTACAGCGCTCCACTGAGGAGTCAGGGGACTCCACTGACAAGCCAGGACTGAGAGACTTGTCTCTAAAACGAGGCGAGGCGAGAGCTCATTCCTGGCCTGACTTGTTGCCTTGCGGAAATCCTGCAGCCGAGAGAGCGCAATGAAGCAGGCCAGAAACACCTGATCCTTACAGCCCATGCCGACCAAATTCACACCCCTGTTACCAGTTCAGAAAACTGTATTTGGCTTCCCCCACCTTATTTTCTTTTCTGCTCTCTGGTATAAATAAAAACTTTTATTGAGGAAGAGAGCTAACTTCTAAAAGTACAATTTCCTAATGAGAAGCTTTTTTCTGAACATATCATCTGTTGGTTCCTATTAGCTTTCATTAATTTCTCTAAAGCAGAGTCATATCTTTGTCTGCAGAGTGTAATCAAGAAGCTAATCTGTTTTTCATCAAAAGCGTCAGGCCTGTGCCCACAGCATGTCTCTGTCCCTTAGATGCGGGCTTCTCAGGCTTGGCACTGCTGACATTTGGGTCAGATGAGTCTTTGCTGTGGGCGCTGTCCCAGTGCACTGTGGAATGTAAGGCGACACCCCATTCCTACCTACTCAATGCCAGCAGCATCCGCAACTTGTGAGACCCAGAATGCCATCAGACCTTGCCAGATGTCCCCTGGGCAGGGAGAAATAGCTTCTGCTTAAGCACCACTGCCCGAGATCAGAGGGGGCGCCATGCTCCTAACTCACTTTCATCTTGAATGTCTCCCCGTGTGGCAAGTTCCCCAGGTTTATCGGGTGTAAAATGAGGTATGTCAGCAAGACAGGACCAGGCCATTGCTAGTGAGCATTGAACGTCCTCTTAAAGCGTGTCATTTCATTAGCTAATTGTTTAATCTCCTATTTACTCAACAACAAGATGGTTAGAATCACTTACAGTTGACATTCCAAGATGAAGTGAGGTTTACAAATGCGTGGCCCTGTCTCTCTGAGAGTGGCCCCTCTCCCAGCTGACCCTTCCTCCTAGGAATTGGCGGGGCTCTGACTGTACCTCCTCTTACAGTTCTTAACGTTCTTTCGTCCATTTAGGAAAGGTTTGTATTTAATGTGTTCTCTTACTGATCTCTAAAGCTGCATGAGAACAGGTTTCAAGCTGTTTTCAGATCCTTGCTCCCCTTTTTCCGGTACAGAACTCTGCACATAGCAACCATGGCCCCAACTATTGGTTGAACAGATGAATTCTGGAGTTTTCCAGCAGCTCATAGTGAAAACTCAGAAAATTGGAGCCATTTTCTCAAATCCACTTCTGTAGGGAGCCAGGAGCATTTATTTCCTAAATGTTTCCACTTGCTTCTGATAATGCACCATTCAGGTGGGGAAGAAGTCCAGCTTCTCTCAAGCGTTTAGTCCCCAAACGAGCTTGGTACAAACAAGAAGAATATTGATAAATGAATACTGTGATTAGGCAAACCCACAGCTCTCGAGTGTCATGTCAGGGCAGCACCAGACTTCTCTCTCATTTGATCTTTTTATGAGAGTCTAGTTGTGTTGAAATAACTCTAGCCTCAGTCACCACAGGGAATTCTACAGCCAGCAGTAAAAGGAGAAGGCTTATGACATCTGCCATCAGCCTTTCTGAGGTAGTGATAGAGGTGAAGGTATAGGCTTGATTTCAGGGGCCTCAGGACAGAATTGTATTATAAAAACTGTCAAGTTTTTTTGAAAACCCAGGAGCAGAAAAATAGTTCGCAAACCCAACAGTAAGGTACAGTGGATGAAATTCAGCCGTTTCTCATTTGAAGAAATGATTGCTCACCAAAGATTCTTCGGGCTCTGTGTGGTGTTAGTGGAGGGGCAGATCGTGGGGCTAAGGGGATCTGATTCTCATCAGGCCCCTGGCTAGTAGGCACTGCCGCTCAGTTTGCCTTCTCTTCAAAGGAACAAAGGCAGGGCTTGCTGGCAGCTGACTGGAGGTAGCATTGGACGAGTGGCAGGGGAGCGGGGAGATAGTAAAGGGGCGTGGATGGCTGCTGGCTGCCATTGTGGGCAAATGGAGCCCAAGGCTCTGAGAGACTCGCCTAAGAAGGGGTTAGGAAGCTAGCACACAGCTCATTGGTTGAAGCCGCTCCAGGGGCACTCACCTCTGGGCCCTGCTGGCCTGAGCTGAGTATGCATGGAACACGCTAGAGTGACCGCCAGTCACTCTCAGAGTAGCGGGAGGCTGCTGCTGTCTGCGGGGGTGGGGGGGTCAGAATAATGGCTCCACAGCTGTCTCTGTCCTAACCCTGGGAACCTGCGACTGCATATCTCCCTGTCAAAGGGAGGTCACCAGTGGGATCAGGTTACGCAACTGGCCAGGGAGAGGGGCCCGGGATAACCCAGGTGAGCCAGATTTCATCACGTGGCCGGTAAAAGGGAGAACCGTTCTCAGCTGTGGTCAGAGGGAGACGTGGCTTTGCGCAGAGTTCAGCAAGATGCAACGCTGCTGACTTGGAGATGGAGGAAGGGGGCTCTCAATCTAGGAATGTGGGTGACTGTCCTCTAGATGTTGGAAAAGGCAAGAAGTCAGATTCTCGCTTGAACCTGTTCCATACGTGACCCAGGGGCGACTGCTGTGTTTTGGCCCTTCCTTTGCTTCACTGCAGGCTGAGACCCTCAGCTCAAAACCGGCTGGTACCAAACTCAAGTTCCCTTGTTCATAAGTGGCCCCAGCCAGGCAGCTTTCAGTCACCTAGAGCGTGCCTTCAATGCATTCATCATGAAACTGCCACCATCACTGCTGCCCTCTGGAGCTCATTGTGCAGCCAAGACATGTCACCTGAACAGGTCAGTCCCCTCTGACCTCCTTTCCCTTCCCTTCTGGATAGTGCCCCTGTGGGTGCCTCTGGTCATGCGGTGGGGGACTTCCCCCTCCTGCACCCGGCTGAGGCCCGTCTAGTAATGCCTGTGTGCTGCTGCCTCCTGGGGCAGACACCTTGATTCTTTTCCCCAGTGTAGCCATTACTGGAGATCTGTGCTCCAGGTTTGTACGTGATACATTTGTCTTGTTTTCTCCACTAAGTCTGCGGTCATGTGTTACAACAGCGACAAGCATTTGTTGCTGCAAATAACTCAAGCCATAACGTCATTTTTTGTCCTTACACTTGTTTAACACAAGCTTTGCCTAGGTCACAGTATGTCTGCCAGATTGCAAAAGCAAATTCTAGCAAAATAACCAAAAAAAAAAAAAAAAAAAAAGATGAATGAGCGTGTTTATGATCTGGGCATCTGGAAGGGGCTTTCGGAGCAGTGGAGACCCACAAGACAGTGACAGCTGTGTTGAAGTCGCACTGCCCGCCGCCTCATTCCCCTCTGCCCCTTGCTTTGCGAAGCCGTATTTCTCTAGTTCCATCGCGAGTTAGCAGCCTGGCCACTTGCAGACCCTCTGGGGGCTCCCACTCCAGGGCCGGCTGAAGTCTCCTTCCTGTTGGGCCCCACCCCTGCCCCATGTCCCCGCATTTGGTGGGACCCAGCTCTCCCAGAGTGAAGCACCACGCTGTTTCTTCCCTCTGAGCCTTGGTATAACTGTCCCCTTGGTCTGACCATCTCATCACCCCTTGCCATCTGCCAGAGTCCTATGTCAAAACCTAGCTGACGTGTCAGTCTCCTGGTGTTCCTACGTGGAGGGGACACTGCCTGTGGTCCTCATCACTTCGTGCCCTCAGACCGCTAGTGTAGCGCAGACTCTCTGCATTGAAATAGTGTGTAAGTCTGGCTCTCCCAGCTAACAAAACAGCACAAAAAAGGATACTAGTTGAAACACGTTTTTAGTTTTGTATTGACCTCCCCTTTAAAAAACCATGTATAGCCAAAGTCTTCAGGGGGTTTATGTGCCAAACTAGACCTTCCAATAAGTTTGATGATTATGATTACTGTAATTTATTGCTCACATCTTGTGTATAAAGTGCTCTTCATTCTCATTCTTTTCACATGATCTCCTTTTCTCTGTCCCTGGGACCCTTACAGGAGTCCGACTTTGTCTCACTCTGCCCATCCATTTGTCTCTCCCCACACCAGGGCAGAGTGGACCTTGTCGCGGGAAGCCATCATCATGTGTGGAAGCAGAGAGTGCCACAGGGAGATGGGTGAGGCATGGGCAGTGTCTGCAGAAGGCCCCTGTGGGGTGTTCTCACAGCACCACCCTGGCCTCGTTCATCATACATAGCCTGTGTGCACAGAAACCGGGTCTGCCTATCAGTGATCCTCCCTGGACTGCAAACATCCCAAGGGCTGGACATAGTGGATGGCTTGTGGTCGATGTGCAATACATTTGCACTGGGCATAGCATGAGTGAACGAGCAAATGGCCTCCAGCGGGCAAAGGAGAAGGAAATAATGAAGAGGAGAGAATGAAAGCCAGAAACATGTGATCTCATAGGACGAAAGGTAGTAAAGAAAACAAAAAGGGTAGATGCCAAAAAGATGGGTATTTCATTTGCTAGGATGCTTCAGCAAATTGCTTCGCATCTTGCCAAAGAGAGTAACAGTCAGTCATAATACCTAGCAATACGGAACCAGCTTAGAAGGAAACACACCTTAAAGATATGTCTGGCCTGTGTTTCTGACAAGCAGCAGTTCTCTACCCTAGTGGTACAGGGGATTACAGCTATACTGTGACATTTATTCTTGCCGGGTTTCACAATTAAGTCCCACTTCCTCAACCACACAGGTCTGTTCAAGCCCCCTCTAAAGCACTCAACTCTTGAGACAAAAAAACCAAACATGCCTTCTTCCCCCTGGGAAGCAGTGCAGCCCCCTCAACACTGCCTGCAAAGGTAGCAGTTGTTACCTTAATTAATGATCTATGCAAGCCTCTTTAAACACCTTGTGCAAACATGGCAGAATAAGAAAAAATACTAAGTGACAAAAAAAAAAAAAAAAGCTGCTAGTATGGAGTTTCGTTTCCAAGGATAAGGATAAAGGAGACCTGTAGGGACATCAGTCTTAAAATGTCTTGCTAAAGTACCTTATCTTCTGTTTGAATCAGTAGGGTTGATGTTGTTGACATTGCCATGGGCACACGAGTAGCAAACATATGAAGGCATCAGCGCGGTTATTACTGAAAGCCATTTTAGGAGTCCTCTGACCCCTCCCCAGGTTCCCTGGACTCGCAGCAGCAGTACCAGGATTGTGGCGCACCCTTGTGGGAAAAGTCAAATCCCACTGCTGACCTACTGAGTCAGACTCTCATGGACTGGGGTCCAGGGATCTGCTTTCTTAAGGCCTCCAGATGATTCTCATGTGCACCAGAGTTTGAAAAGCACTGATCGAGGGCAGGACGAGGAAGTAAGGGTAGTCATACTCCAGCACGTCTGTGAACTGGTGGCAGTGGGACACGTGCGCGTGTTCCTGGTTATTCCCAGTCCCTGTGCTTATTGCCAGTCAGTAGCGAGGGTCCTTCCATGTGTTCTCCCAGTTTTAGTAAGAAACCTAATACAGTTTCCACTGGATTCCTTCTAGGATGCGTGACATGCTCCTTGTCGAGTGCTGTCCTATGGACCTCCCTCTCTAAACATGATCGTAGGTGCCTATTGATCCACACAGGTGTTAATCCTAAAAATTAGCTTTCATTCTGACTCTTCACACCACTGAACATTCCCTAAATTTGTGATAAAGGACTTCATTTTCCCTTCCAGTATTTAACCATTGCAGCTCCCTGAATCTGGATATTCAGAGTCTGCACCTACTATTTCTGAGATGTGACCCCATCTTGTTGTTTCATGGGTGAAGCAATGCGTTATTCTCCTAGATCTGTTTTCTGAGGGCATGTGATGTGCGGCTCCACATGGTATATATCATAGTGAAGCCAATCGGATAGAGTTTGCCTTCATACTCAGTTGAATATGCATTCGAATAAATAAATCATCCAGGATAGACTGCTGACTAGAATTTGCCTGGACTGATCATGACACAATGGGCCCCACTTGTGTAAATCATGCAGAAGTTGACTCTGAGGTTAAGAGAATTGAAAGCACTCTCCTGACTTGGTGGTGGTGGATGTCTGCAGGGAAGACACAATTTGCATACAAGAAACAGAAAGCAGTGAAGTCTTTCATCTTGGGAAGTATAGCCTCACAGTGCTCTAAACCAGGGTTCTATCACCCAGGGCACTAGGCATTGGGGGCTGGATAATTCTTGCCCTGGGGGAATGTTGAAGGCATCCTTGCCTCTCCCCACTAGAAGTTAATAACGCCCCTCCCCTAGGGTTCACCCTATCTCCAGACATTGCCATCAGTCCCTTGGCAGGCCAAGTCGCCCACGTCGAGAGCCACTGCTCTAAACCTTGGGAAGAGAAAAAGGCAAGAGACCTTAAGGTTCTGAAAGGTTGACTGCTTGTATTAGGGTTCAAGGGGTGCCGTCTTTGCTTTTGTTTGTGTGGTCATTAGAACTTAGTACTGGTGGCGTCTGCTTCTCCACAGCCTTCTTTCAAAGTCAGTTTACATTCTAATGGAGTTGGAAAGGCCTTAATGAGCTCTCTAACTTTGGGAAAAGTGCCTACCATTCTTAAGAGATAGGTTAACCCCAGCCAGTAGCAGTAGGAGGTAAAGCGAAAGAATTTAGCTTGCCCGTAATCCTTTTTCACTTCTTTCTTGTCTAGACACAAGAGTAAAAGCATGAACTCGTTATTTCATTCCTGTCTGAAAACACAGCTGCACGTGGCCACTTCTTGCTAAGCAATCTGCTTTTCCTTCGTGGAAGAGAGACTGGAGTGAAAGTAGGGGAGGAGTGTAGGCAGCCTGTAGCAGCAATTTTCAGATAATTTGATTTTAATCTGTAGAGTGTGTTCCCCAAGAAACTGAGCAAAAGCTTTATGACCCAGAAGTCTGTCACATACCTATGTGATGGAGAAAGTGAATACCCAAATGAGTGACCACTAGGCATAGAACTTACCGTGTGCACGGGCCCATGCCATGAGCTTTACCCATGGGCACTCGTTTGATTTCCACCATAACCCTATGAGGGGAGCGCTGTTCTGACAGCGTTTTATAGGTGAACGAACTGAGGCTTGGAGAGTTGTCAGTTTTGTTTGTTTGTAAAGTTAGCTGCCAAGGCCACAAAATGATTAAATTATAGAGCCTCCGTCTGTTGGAATGTTGACTGTTTAGTCCTCTCATTTTAGGGGGAAACTCCAAAAGATCAAGCCATCTCTTAGAGTGCCAGCCTCAGGCAAGGTAAATCGGAGACCATGATAAAGTGACACAAAACCAGATCACTCACAGTTTTGTCTAAGCACCGACAAAACAAGTTCACTGTGCCTCCCATGAAATACTAAACATCCTCTTTCATGGTGAAAATGGGTGTCTGCTGCATCTTTGCCATTCTAGGCTGCCCTCCCGTCGATTTCTAGAGATACCCAATCATAGAATTTCCTCTGTTTTTTCACAGCATCTGGAGTAAACCCCTGCTCCCTGAGATTTTCCTCCCAGTTCCCGAGCAGTAGTAAACTCAACTTGTTCAACTGTAGACTTGCTTCCAGTGGGCTTTGGCTGAGGGGACTTGATACCTATTTGTCAATGTCACAAAGCTAATTTTCCAGATAACTAAATCTGTATCAAAAATTTAATACAAACTAGAACAATGGGCCTAATCCAATGAGGTGAAGATTTTACAGGAACAAACAGAAAAAAAAAATAGAATGTATAGAAATATAGAAAAAAATCAATTACATAATCAAGAGCAGATAACTTGATAACTATTTGTATTAATAGAGGGGAAAGAGACCTAGGAAAATAGCAAGCATTAAAAAGGTCAAAATGAGCCAGCAGTAGAATATGATTACTTAAAATCACTGCTGTAATTGAACGCACTATTAAAAGTCTAGATCGAGAGGGGCTACTGTTTCTCTTCTGTGTTATGTGCTGGTCATGCCTGGCCTATCTTTCAAACTCTTCAGGATGCTCCTAGCAAACTAGAGGAAGATTGACCAGTGTGATGAGGGACTGGGGGCCCTGTCATTGGAGGGACGGGGTCTATTAGGCTCAAGATTTGAGAAGAGCTGCTAGCTTACCATGCTTAAGTGTTTAGAGGGACGTCTCTAGGAAGAGAGGAAGGGAAGAAGGAAGCTTGCTGGTTGCACTGGGGAGATCCTAGGATCCCACGGGTGTAAATTGGGTTTAAATTAGCCATTCCCAGGTCCCTGTCTTTTGGTCTTCGCTAGAAGGACCAGGTGTCCTATTGGAATGGGAAGAGCTAAAGCCTTTGGAACCTCAGGGAAGAAATAGTGCAGGGTTTCTGGACTCAGCGTGGAAGAACAAAGCCTGCTTCTATACATTGTTCCCCTGCCTGGTGCATTACACTGGGGTTTGAGGTTAATGCCTGAATAAAAAGACAGTGGTTCTTTGTCCTTGTATGTTTATTTTCCCGCAGCAACTCTGTGGGAAAATGAATGCTTGAGAGCAGGATTTAGGTATTTCCAGGAAAATATCCTAAATAATATTTCCCAATAGAATTTCAATCTTAAACCCTTCCATAGAACATG